>QEPC01000841.1:6393119-6460423 GCA_003113815.1 Sphenodon punctatus
TTGTTTGTCTTCTCCCATGTCTCTCCCGCTGTCCCCTCTCCTTGTCTCCCCCTCCTTGTCTTTTAGATTGTAAGCCACAGGCAGGGACCGCATCTGATTGTATGTTCTATACAGCGCCAGGTTGCAACTGGCGCTTTATAAATGTTTAATAATAATAATAATAACGAGGAACCAAAGTTTGGGGATACAGGGAGTTGGGAACCAGAATACAAGGTCAGGGAGGGCATACTGGGGAAAGAGACATGGGACTTGATGGGATACAGGGCTGTAGGAAGATTAGTGTGGAGTAACGAGGAGCACACACAGGACTTGGCAGGACATAAGCTATGATGAATTGGCAGATAATAGGACAATGACACAGGGCTTGACAAGGTGTAGAGCGTAGAAGGATTACGGGGTAATGGGGAGCAAACACAGGTGATAGCAGAATTGGGGCAGTAGGGAACAAGAAACAGGGCTAGCAAGACAGATTAGGAGGATAGCGGTAGTGGAGGCCAGGGGCACACGGGCAACTAGGCACAGGTAAGAGACTTGAGACATAAAGGAAGACAAAACCAACATGGAGAAGTGAGGGAATGCAGGAGCTACACTCACTGTATGGAAGGTTATCAACAAACAATAAGGCAAGAGTGGAAGCAGGAAAATAGGGTGAATACAAGACAAGAACCTAAAGGTGCACAGGGAGACAATATTATCACTGGGTAGTAAGGAGAACAAGGACAGTACAAGGGAAGATACAGAGTAAAACGCACAGTGAGGGAAGGTTAGGGAACAATGAGAGAGGGAGGACAAGTGCTTCATCACACGGAGGGAATAGGAGGGGCGAACACAGTGGTGAGGGGAAGTGCACAAACAAAGGAACAAGGAGGGGTGAACAGAATAGTGAAGGAGACTCGCCAGTATAGCTGACACAGGGCTACAAGGAAGAGCACCAACTGATGCAGGAAGGGCAAGCAGAGCAAGAGCCAGAGGGGAATGGCAACAGAAACTCTGTCAACTTCTACAACTCCCTCCCAGTATGCCTTATATAAGGCCAGGAGCCAATCTGGAAGTTGGCAGGCATGTCCACACCCTGTACCAGGTGCAGGAGGGAAAGAGAGGGTAAGATACATAAGCGGGGCTAAGCTGCCATCACAAAACCAGCAGTGGCACAGAGGAAGCAGCAGCCACCAACCAGACCCTGAGACCATAGGTCCCTGACAGGCCTGTTCACTGGGACATGTGCCATGAGCTCCTGTGTTGCTTGCTAGCTGCTAACCTGAACTCCTGGAGGCCTTTGCTTCTGAGTCAACAGAAGATAGCTCTCCCCTCTAATCAAGGCAGAACTATGGGCGAGGGGTTCTAAGTTAGATCTCCCTCCTACTCCCTGAGCACGCAAACCAACATTTGGACCACATAGCCTGAGCTAACGGACAAATGAGCAAACCCTCTTTCCACTTAACTCCTTTCTGTCCCGTTCACACTCCGCTGATCCCAGCAGGACTCCCAGGCAAACTCCTGTGTTGTCTTGCTCTGTTTGCTGGGGCCTGTGCCACAAGCTCCTGTGTTGCTTGTTGACTACTAGCCTTTTTAATGAGGCTATTGGAGCCAAAAAGATGTCCTTTAAAAAATAGAAAACTATTTCTAATGAAGAAAATAGGAAAGAGTATAAACATTGCCAAATTAAAAGTAAAACAATATGGCAGGCCAAGAGGGAATTTAAAGGGTGACTTGCTAAAGATGCAAAAATAATAATCCGAATCCAAGAAGCCTGCTAGAGTCAGTTGGGTCAATAGATGACTAAGGAGGTGAAAGGGGTGCTCACGGAGGCCATTGCAGAGAAGCTGAATGAATTCTTTGTTTTGTCTTCATTGCGGAATATGTTGGGGAGATATCCACACCAGAACTATTCTTTGTAGGTGATGAATCAGAAGAACTGTCACACATCAGTGTGACTCTGGAAGAGGTTTTAGAGCAGACTGACAAAGTTAATAGTAACAAATCACCAGGACCAGATGGTATTTACCCCAGAGTTCTGAAGGAACTCATATGAAATTGCATACCTGCTATTGGTAACTTGTAACCTATAGCTAAAATCTGCCAGAGTACCTGAGGACTGGAGAGTAGCGAATGTAACGTCACTATTTTAAAAGGGCTCCAGAGACAATCCTGGAAACTACAGACTAGTGAGCTTGACGTCAGTGCTGGGCAAACTGGCGGAACTGTTAGGAACAGAATTTTTATTTTTATTTTCATATTTTTAAACTCACTCCTTCCTGCTCTCGGCAGCTTGGTGCAGCTCACAGCAATTTAAACACATAAAAAAAATATAAATATATGTAAATATAAATAGAAAAATAACCCTCTCCCGTCTCCCTTACCAAAAGCCTGGTGGAACAGCCATGTCTTACACTGCCTTGGGAAAGAGGGAAGGTCTGGGGCCAAGCAGACCTCCGTCAGGAGGGAGTTCCACAGCCGCAGTGCGGCGACCAAGAACACCCTCCTCGTAGTTGCCTCCTGAAAGACTTGGGGGACCTTGAGAAGGGTGCTCCTAGCTGACCGCAAGAGTCGATCTAGGACTCGAAGAGTGAGGTGGTCCTGCAGGTAAGCAGGACCCAAGCCATGTAGGGCTTTATAGGTCAAAACCAACACCTTGAATGGGGCCCAGAAGTCTATGGGCAGCCAGTGCAAAGAACGGAGTACTGGTATAATATGCTCACGACATAGCGTTCTGCACTATCTGCAGTCTCTGTTTCCAGTTAGTTTCATGGAGTGTCCTCTAGATCTAGTACTATTTGAGAGGGTAAATAAGTCTTTGGACTCTATGGATCTGAGGGACCAACAGAGGGCAGACTCCATCAGTGATGGGGGCCACCACTCCCTCAGTCCCTCCCACCAGCATCACCTGTCTTTTCAGGATTCCGCTTCAGATGGCTCTCCCTCATCAAGGACTCCACACACGAGGGTGTGTGTGTGTGTGTGTGTGAGACAGAGAGACACAGAGACAGAGAGACAGAGAGACAGAGACAGAGACAGAGACAGAGACAGAGACAGAGACAGAGACAGAGACAGAGACAGAGACAGAGAGAGACAGAGACAGACGAACAACCCCCCAGCACCAAAAGTTGCATTCTCCCAGCCAGGAATGAGCGGAACCATTCAAGAACAATTCTGCCCACCTCAGCTCATTCCCGCAAGCGTGTCACCAGCATCTCGTGGTCAGTGGTATCAAATGCAGCCAAGAGATCTAACAGGATCAAAAGGTCGACTGACCCCGATCCAGCTCACAGCGGAGGTCATCAACCAAGGCCACAAGTGCAGTCTCCATGCCAAAACCAGTCAAAAGCCAGACTGCAAGGGATCCAGAAAACTGTCACAGTCCAGATGCCCCTGTAGCTGCTGAGCCACCATCCGTTCATTAACCTTCCCTAAAAAGGGAAGGCTAGAAAGTAGTCAATAGCTGGCAGGGAGTCAATGGCAAGTGATGGTTACTTGAGCAGAGACCGCACCACCGCCTCCTTGAGGCAGCCAGGCACTCTGCCCTTCTAAGGGAGGCATTGACCACCTCCACCAGCAACGGCCCCAGTGTCTCCCGACTGCCGTTAACCAGCCAGCATGGTCGCAGGTCTAGTTCACAACAGGTAGCTCTAACAGCCCCAAGGACATCCCCAACATCAGCGGGCAACACCCGCTGAAACTGATCACATAGAACAGGACAAGCATGAGGGACTTCCATTACCTCTGCTTCTCCCACTGCATTAAGCGCAGCATCGAAATTGTGGGGAATTGGAGCGATTTTATCCACAAGAAAGTCAACGAACAAGTTGTAGCGAGCACTGGAAAATTCCAGGTCCAGGTAGGGGGAGGCTGGACTGACCAGCCCCCTCACCACCCAGAAAAGCTCTGCTGGACACGACAGCTGAATTACTAGTCATATTGATAAACATGACGTAATGGGGAAGAGTCAACATGGATTTACTAAAGGGAAGTCATGCCTTGCTAATCTATTGGAAATTTTCGAGGGTGTAAATAAGATGTGGAAAAGGTGAGGCAGTGAATATAGTGCATTTGGATTTTCAGAAAGGATTTGATAAAGTTCCTCACGAGAGACTTGAGGAAATGGTCATGAGATAGGAGGCCGTGTCCTATCATGGATCGGTAACTTGTTAAAGGATAGGAAACAAAGGGTAGGACTAAATAGTCAGTTATGATTGAGAGAAATAAATAGTGGAGTGCCCTAGTAATCTGTACTGGGACCTATGTTACATTCCTTAATGATCTAGGAAAGGGAGTAAAGAGTGAGGTGATCAAATTTGCAGATGAAACAAAAAAGTTATTCAAGGTAGCTATCGTTGGATTCCCCCAAGCAGATTGTAATTGCAGGAGGATCTTATGAGACTGGCTGACTGGGCAACTAAATGGCAGAAGAAATTAAGTGTTAACAAGTGCAAAGTAATGAACATAGGGGGAAAAATCCATTGTTGAGAAGTGCAAAGTGATGCACATAGAGAAAAATAATCCAAAACTATATGTACACAATGCTGCGTTCTAATTATTTAGGGGTTACCAGTTCTCCATATCAGAATGTTTGCTAAGGCATAAAGGAATGCTGTACAGACTTTTTTCTTCCCTAGTGGATTTTCATTTCTCTCTAAACAAAAACTAAGCTGCTGAAGATGTGTGTGCTATTCAGGTCTGCTTTAAATGGCAGAGACATGAACCCTCAAAAGGCTGACCAGAAAAAAGTCTGCTGGCCTATGAAATGTTAGACAGCTGCTTGCAGTAAGCTAGCTGGACCATATTAGAAATTAACTATCTGAAAAAAGGATAGGTGCATGGGAGACAGTAGTTAAGATGAGGAGGATTCCGGTATTTGGATATATCTGCTGGATGGGGAAGAATTATTTTCCAAGGACTCTGCTCTTTGGTCTAGTAAAGGGGCAGACCATGCAAGAAGTACCTAGATAATAGGGGACTGACTTGTTTTTTTATTCAATTTTAATTGTATTTGATATTTGTTTTAATCTGTTTTTAACATGTTGTTAGCAGCCCCAAGATGCTTTTAGCAGGAGGGTGGGGGGGCGTACAAATTTTATTATAAATAAATAGAGGTGGAAAGGATCTTAACAACGTGCTGTTGCACAGGACAGAACAATCTAGAAAGTGGGGCACACACAACTGGCCCCTCTGGTTGTTGCTGTTAGTTATATAGCACAAACAATGTGGCGGGCAATGAACAGTCATTAATGTGGTATGATGGTCTAAGTGTGCAGTGTCGGAGGGGAAATACTGATCTGTTATGGAAATGACACAGTAAAACATACAGGATGACACATTTATTAATTTTATTTATTTTTAAAATGTATACCCCGCCCCTCCTGCCAGGCAGCCCGGGGCGACTAGCAAAATCAAATCAATAAAACATATAAAAACACTATACAACAATAATAATAGTAAAAATGAGGAGAACCTCCACCCCATCCACCGTCACCCTTCTCCCTCGCCAAATGCCTGGGAACAGCCAGGTCTTACAATTCCTATGGAGAACTGGGAGGTCTGGAGCCAAACGGGTCCTCACGGGGAGGGAATTCCAAAGACGCAGTGCAGCCACCGAAAATGCCCTATCCTGTGTGGCCCCCCGGGCAACCCAAGGGACCTCCAACAGGGTGGCCTCCAATGGCTGCAGTGACCGATCCAGAGCCTGGGAGTGAGGCGGTCCCACAGATAGGCAGGGCCCAGGCCATGTAAGACTTTATAGGTCAAAACCAACACTTTGAATCGGGCCCAGAAGACTACTGACAGCCAGTGCAGAGATCAGAGCACCAGTGTAATGTGCTCCAGGTGACCCAGCCCCACCAGGAGCCAGGCCGCCGCATTCTGCACCAGCTGCAGCTTCCAAGCGAACACCATAGGTAGCCCCACATAGAGTGCGTTACAGTAGTCTAACCAAGAGGTGATAAAAGCATGGATGATTGTGGCCACATCCGGAACTGAAACCAGCGGCCAAAGCCGCTGCACCAGATGTAATTGGTGGAAGGCACTCCTCACCACAGCCTCCACCTGGAGATCCACGCGGAGCTGCGCATTGAGGAGCACCTCCAGGTTCCGCACCTGGGAAGCCAATGGAGGACAAACCGCCCCCGACTGAGGGGGCATCATCTCCATTGACTTACCCACTAGCATCAACTCCATCTTGTCAGGATTCAGTCGCAGTCAATTAGCCCTCATCCGGTCCCCCACAGCTACCAAAAGCTGGGTAAGCACCGAGACAGCCGGGCCTGGGTCAGTTGAAAATGTGAGGTACAGTTGGATGTCATCCGCATACTGATGACACCTCACCCTGTACCCCCTGATCACCTTGTCGAGCGACTGCATGTACACGTTGAACAGGAGAGGGGACAAGACAGAGCCCTGCGGGACCCCACACGAGAGGTCTCTGTGAGATGAAAAATAATCACCCAAGCACCACCCGCTGAGTTCTCCCGGTCAAGAATGAGCGGAACCACTCAAGGACGATCCCGCTCACCCCTGCACTACCTCGCAGGCGTATCACCAACATCTCGTGGTCAACGGTATCAAATGCAGCCGACAGATCTAATAGGACCAAAAGGGTCAATCGACCCTTATCCTTTTCCCGGCGCAGATCATCCACCAAAGCCACTAATGCTATCTCAGTGCCATGCCCCGGACGAAAGCCAGACTGCGAGGGATCCAGATAACCGACACGGTCAAGATGCTTTTGGAGCTGCTGAGCCACTACCCGTTCAATAACCTTCCCTAAAAACGGAAGGTTAGAGACAGGCCAACAGCTGGCAGGGGAGTCAACGTCAAGCGATGGTTTCTTGAGCAGAGACTATACCACTGCCTCCTTGAGCTGGCTCGGCACTCTGCCCTCCTGTAGGGAGGCGTTGACCACCCCAGCCAGCAACATCCCATTGTCTCCCAGAAGCTCTTAATCAGCCAGGACGGGCATGGATCTAATTCACAAGAAATGGCTCGAACAGCCTCCAGCACCCCCACCGCATCAGCGGGTGTCTGAAACTGATCCCACAAAATCGGACAAGTCAGGGTTTCTACCTCCTCCACTGTATTAATTGTGGCATCGAGGTCTTGGTGAATACGAGCAATTTTCTCCGCAAAGTAATTCGCAAAAAGGTCACAGCGGGCAGATGATGATTCAACTCCAGGGTTGAGGGAGACCGGACTGACCAGCCCCTGTACAACCCCAGAACATCTCTGCTGGATGGGATTTTGCAGATGCTATGAGGGCAGCAAAGAATTTCCTCTTTCCTGCCCACATAGCCATGGCATAGGCTCGTAAACTAGCTCTATGCCGCAATCTGTCGGCTTCAACCCAAGAATGATGCCACCGTTGCTCCAACCATAGCCCTTCTTGCTTCATCCGCAGCTCCTCAGAAAACCAAGGAGGCTTGCGGAGCCTCCACCTGGACAACGGACGCCTGGGAGCCGTTTGATCGATGGCCTCCATCAGTAAGATGTTCCAAAGCCTGACACGGTCATTGATGTGACGGTCGTCAAGGTCAGCAGGTAACTCCCCCAGAGTGCCTAGAAACCGCACTGGGTCAAACAGCCTCCGCGGGCAGATCATCCTAATAGGTTCCGCACCTTTCCGGGGGCTAGAAGGCAGGTCTGCAGGAGGTAATGGTCCATCCATGACAAGGGCACAGCTGATATTTCCCCCATTAACGGACCACCCGCCTCAAGGTCAGTGCAAAACATGAGGTGTAAAGTATGTCCTCCCAAGATTTGTTGGGCTGTGACCCTCTGGGACAGGTCCATGGTTGCCATGGCAGCCATGAACTCATGCTCGGCTTCCCCGAGAACCGCGTTCGCGTGAATGTTGAGGTCTCCAAGGACTATCGTCCTTGGGGACCGCAACACCACCTCTGACACAGCCTCCGCTAGAGCCTGCAGGGAGCCCACTGTACTGGTGGGTGCACAGTATACCAGTAGCACTCCCAAACTGCCCCCATCCAAATCAAACACAAGATGGAGGCCTTCAATACCTACCATGGATCGCACTGGATGCCTCCTCACAGATCACCCCTCTTTAAAAACCATAGCTACACCGCCCCTCTGGCCGCAGCTGGTACTGCACAGAATACCCGACTGGAACAAGATCAGCCAGAATTGGTCCCGATTCATTGTCCAGCCAGGTCTCCGTGATTCATGCGAGATCGGTGGCATGGTCCAGGATTACTTCCTGAACTGTTGTTGCCTTATTTGCCACCGATCTCTCATTTAACAGCACCAAAACCGGATGAGGGGATGTTTATATGGGGATGTTTATATATCCCAGTATATATATTGGTATAGAGTAGTAGTAATAACATACTTACACATAATGGGTAGTGATATATTAAACACAGTATATGTTATGAGTTTTAGAGTACTTTGAAAGTCAGGCTAAGAAGTTGACATGAGCAGAGAATCATGGGATGCTTGGGAATAAAGAGCAAATGAGCTAAAGGGAAATCTTATCAGGAAATCGGGCAAACTTGGCAGGAGGATTGACACCCCTCCTGGTGTGTCTCACTTGGCATGACAAAGACGGGGAAGCAAGGGAACAGTTATAGATGGGTAATTACCTGGGACTCTGAGGCGCATGTAGAAGGACACAATGAATTTAGGAGACAGCCATAAAACTTGAAATAACCTACAAATGAACCTTGGGGCTGAAAATGCATATGCAAGGGGTCTCAATCAGATTGGAGCGTGTCATGATAGAGGGGTGTCAATCTGGGTGGGAATATTATACTATTGTAATTAACTTGGAAAGGTATAAAAGAGGTGGACCAATGTAATTGCCTTTGTCGGCTGAGGGGGCACCAAGGCTGGGGGCGTGTACTCAGCCCTCCAAAACTCTGTAGAGGGACTAATAAACTCGTACACCGCTAGCTGCCTGTCTATGCTACCTGCGTGCATGGAAACTATCCCTAGGGAACCTGACTCAACACGCAGTACTTGGACTGGGAGTGGGTAGGTTTCTAATCTTGCCTTAGCCCGAAACTCACTGGGGGACCTTGGGCCAGTCACAGTATTCTGTCAGCCTAACCTACCTCACAGGGTTGTTGTGAGGATTAAAAAGTTGTGTTAAAATGGTTGACTCTAAAGAGCTCCAAGTGCCATGGCAGGGGGGCGTTATATAAAAATAAAGATGATGATGATGATTATTATTATTGAGACACAGTTTACAATCTGGAATGGACAAGGGAGAGGAGAACACAGAGAAACAGGGATATATTAAGTTGAGAAGTCACAAATTACAGGGAAGAAAGAGACTGAAAAAAAGAACAGCTAGGAGGAGCATCGGTGAACAGTCAGTGGTGAAGAGGACCTGTTAAGACTATAGGACAAAGGCTGTATTTCCTTAACATTTCCTTAGTGCTGAAATTGCAGGATCCACACTATGATTAATTTTTGAAGTACTCAAAGGTGAAGAGAAAGTAGTTTGATATCTTTTATTAGACCAACTATTGTTGGTGGAAATGTGCAAGCTTTAAACTTCATGGGTCCTTTCTCAGGCAACTAGGAGTCAGCTACTCAAAACAGCGTTCAGAGGTACAGCTCAATGCGATAAACTGAATAAGATTTTTTAAAATAAATCTTGCCATTCATCCACCCAAAAAAGCCCCCTACTTTAATCATAATTTAGAAGTGGATTTCAAAGGCTTTGAAAGATCGGATTTTAAAAGAAACTCAGACATTTTGAAGTCCCAGAAACTGGGGTATGGGGGTTTTTCTTCATTTTTAAAAACCTTCCTGTTCTGACTATGTTGGATCATGAAGAGGCTTTATCAGTTTTTCAAATTGTAGACCTTGCTAAGTGCCCTAAAGAACACAGCTTCTGGCTGAATTTCTCTGCTTACTATTCTGAAACTATGGTAAAATGGGGCTTGTACTTGTGGATCATTTCAGTGAGACTGAATACCGTTTTTCCTAGTCTATTTTATACGCAATATGAAATATTTTCACTCCTTACTTTCTCTTAATCAAGAATTTAACACCTAGGACAATTCCCCCTCAGGTCCTGTCTCGTGTTTCTTATTTGTTTTTTTCTTCTAAATGTTTGTCATCAACATGGTTTGTGTTGTCACAACTGGAAAACTGAATAAGGAATTCTCAAAAGGGAAGCTTCTGACCTCTCCCACTGTCCTCCTGATAGCTATTCATTCAAAGCAGGGGCACAAAAACTCTCAGTGCCACCTCTGCCAACCTGTGCCACCGTGAAGAATTCCTAAGTGTCTGAGCCATCATCGGTGCCTTGGCTGTATATTTTCCAGAACAAAATTATTCCTATGGGGAAATAACTGGGCTACTAGTGATGTATATTAATAACCTGCTGAAGTAGAACCAAAACCAGGCTATTGAATCTTAAGTCAGTCAATATTTTTCCCTTGCATAACAAGTTCGCTTCGTTACAGCTGTAACCAAAGTTGTGGAAGGTCAAATCTATAGGCAAAACTAATTTAGCAGCAGGGATCTGGGAGTTTGATAGCAAAATCTTCAAACTACTAATGGCTCCTTATGCCGTTGAATGTGGCTCTATATTCCTCCTCCTCCCCATTGACATTCAAGACTGGGTTGTTTGTGCTCAAGGACAAGTCTGTGGACTTATGAAGAGCCAACATGTTTTGCTAAGGGAAGCCATCCTCACTAATCTATTGGAATTTGTTGATGGTTGTCAACAAGCATGTGCATACGGGTAATCCAGTCGATATAGTGTTCTTAGATTTTCAAAAAATGTAGGACAAGATCCTTCATGAGAGTGTCTTGAGAAATCTCAGGGCACTTTTCAACATTACAACATGTGACTAATTTGCCTCTGGGAAGAATGGGGGGAGGGGGAGAATCAGGCACAAGTTTTGTCACATGGGAAAGATAACCTGCGTGGCTTTGGCAACAGTCATGCAGGGGATGCATAGCTGGATCGGTGCAGGTTAACTTTCCCACGTGGCAATAGTCACACCTGATTTTCCTCCTGGAGTTTTTCCCGGAGGCAAATTAGGCACATTTTGTAATGTATGAAAGCGTCCTAAGTAGTTCTTGGATATAGGGAAGATTCCAGTCATGAATTGGTAAATGACTAAAAGATAGAAAACACAGGGGAGAACTGAATGGTTCATTTTTTCCACAATGGGGAGAAGTAAATAGTGGGATACCCCAGAGGTCTGTACTGGGACAGGTGTTTAATATATTCATTAATGATCTGGAAAAGGGGGTAAAAAGTGCAGTGACCAGATTTGCTGATTACAATGTTATTCAAGATCGTTAAGGCCGAGGCAGATTGTGGGGAGTTACAGGAGGATCTTGCATGATTAGGCAATAACATGGCAGATGAAGTTCAATGTTGACAAGTGCAAAGTGATGCAAATAGGGGGGAAATAATCCTAAATACACATGTGCAATGAAGTGTTCTAAATTGAGTGTTATCACTTGAGAAAAAGATCTTAGTGTGCTTTTCATAGTAGTGTCAAAGATCTTAATCTCAGTTACTCAAATGCTCATTGAAAACATCAGCTCAGTGTGCAGCAGAGGGCAAAAAGGCAAACAATGTTAGTAATTATTCAGAAAGGGATAGACAAAATGTCATAATGCTGCTGTATAAATCTACGGTGTGATCACACCTTGAAACCACTTCTGTGCAAGGAGAAGCTGAATAGGTCAGGGTTCTTCAGCTTGGAGAAGAGATGATTGAGAGGGGGACATGATAGAAGTTTACAAAACCGTGAATTGTGTGGAACAAGTGACGAGGATCTGTTGTTTGCCCCCTCTAATAATAGGCACTATGAAACTGACAGCAGATTTTTTTAAAAAGTACTTTCCACTTAACATACAGTTAACTTCTGGAACTTGTTGCTAGAGGATGTTGTGAGGGCCAGTGACAAACTGGGTTTTAAAAAGAATTGGTTAAGTTCTTAGAGAGATTGGTCCATAAATAGCTATTAGTCAAGTTGGTCAGGGAACGTACTTGTTGACAAACCACTAAAATAGTTGCAACCATATTAGTTTCAAGGAGGCTGCACTGGCATAGTATTTTGAAGATTGGCACTGAGGGTACAGCTACATGAGAGGGCGGGCCTGATTCCCCTTCCTGCTCACTAACGGGAGGACAAATGCAGCTGCTGCAGTTTGGACCAGCCGTGAAAGCTGACCACACGATCTGCCCCCCTGCGGCCATCACCAGCCCTTCCATACCCTGGGGCTGACTGGATTCTTGGACTCCTGCACTGTTGGGGATGTGGAGGAGCATGCACACACCTTCCACTCACTTAGCAATTGATCATGAGCGAGGGGGACCAGGGAAGAGCACTTTTCTCGGTCACCTAACAGCTGATCGCTGTTGATAAGTGCACAGTGAGGGAGCCTTGCTCCTTGCAAGGCTCCCTCCCCTGTGATCATCTGTTAGGCCACCAAGAAGAGCATACATAATTTCCCCTTCCTTCCCCGTGATCAGTTGTTAGCCAAGTGGGAGGAGCATGCTCCTCTGGGCCCAATCCTCAGACCCCACCTCACTGGCAGGGCTGCATGGATCTGGCCATACGGGAGACAACATTTTATCCATCTTTGGCCAACGTTAACATGCAATGAGCGTCCTGCCTTTTTCAGAGGACACATCGCATGTTAGCTGGCTGTCCGCCCCAGGGCAGGGTGAACGTCTGGCTGCCCCCCCATACAAACCACTGCATCGCGTGACAATGCTTCACCCTCATTTAGCTTCACCCTTAGTGTTTATATACAACCTGCAATCTTAGGAGTCAAAGCTCTCCAATCTGCTCTTCTGTTTAATAAAAAAACAGAAGTATAAGTTAGTAAAGAATTCTTTCCACATCTCAGATGCCCTCTTCCTTCATTGGGAACAACGGTTTTATCAGTTAAATGCTCAAACTGAAATGTGTGGTGGTGTTCAGTCTTCCATTGCGTGTGTTGGAACAGTTGTTGACTTGATAAAGGTGCCAAATCAGGGTAGATTTTAGATATGGTGTCTTCCTTCCCACTCCAGGAATAACACAGCCAATCTCAGGATATAAATCATAAAATCTTTACTAAAAGTTAAAATGGATCCCTACCATTGAGTAAATGAATACAACAGAATAAAAGTATAAAATTACTACAGATTGAGTAGAGAAAAACGAATAGCATACAAAGTATAGCCCCTCCTCCCCCCAGAAATACTGATTACACAGGAAAGAACATAAGAACATGTAAAACTTTAGAGTTATATGGCATTGAGCTGGCCAGGCTGAGAACAAGCAATAACTTACCCTGAACCAAAGTTTGAAGAGAGTCTTCTGCAGCAGAAGGGTTCCCCAAGACAGGGACCCATTACAAAAATCTCACCTATTGTATTTATACAATCCATCTCTATTTTAGCTTTTCCCCAATAACACTCGTCTTTTCTCCATAAGATTAAAATGGAGTTTATTTCCCTTTTTAACTGGTGTCATACTCCCATCTCTTATTTATTACTGTGGTAAGTATTCAGAACTTTAAAACCTGAGAGATAACAAAAGGACTCCAATATTCAGTCCTCAGCTACTTTAGCAATTTTGTCAATTCCCTATTCACTTTTTCCAGAGGAACCTTTAACCCATAAACTACTTTCCTGTCTCTTTCTAGGGGAGCAGATGTACCCTCAATGACCTCCCCTCTCCTGTTTAACGTGCACATGCAGCCTTTGGGCAAGATCATCGGAGGGTGTGGTGTGCGGTGTCATCAGTATGCTGATACCCAACTTTACCTCTCCTTTTCAGCTGACTCAGGCCCGGCAGTCTTAGTGCTTACCCAGTGTTTGGCGGCTGTGGGGGACTGGATGAGGGCCAGCTGTCTGAAGCTGAATCCCCGACAAGATGGAGATGATGCTGGTGGGAAGGGCTGAGGGAATGGTGGCCCCCGTCATTGATGGGATCTGCCCTCTGTTGGTCCCTCAGGTTCTCAGTCTGAGGGTGCACCTCGATTCGCAGCTCTGCCTGGATGCCCAGGTGGCAGCTGTGGCGAGGGACGCATTTCGCCAATTGCATCTGTTGCGACAGCTTCAGCCATATATCTCAGACTCCAACCTAGCCACTATCATCCATGCCTTCATCACCTCAAGATTGGACTCTATTGCAATATGCTCTATGTGGGGCTATCCTTGGTGACAGTCTGGAGACTGCAGCTGGTGCAGAACGCAGCGGGCCATCTCCTTACAGGGACGGGTTGCTGTGAGCACATTATACCAGTGCTCCGTTCTTTGCACTGGCTGCAAATAGTCTTGGGCCTGATTCAAGTTGTTGGTTTTGACCTGTAAAACCCTGTACAGCCTGAGCCCCACCTATCTGCAGGTCTGCCTCACCCTCCGGGTCCTGGATTGGCCCCTGCGTCAGCTGGTAGCACCCTCTTTGAGGTCTGCTGAGTATCTTGTGTAGAAACTATGGGGGAGGGTGTTTTTGGTGGCCACTCAGAGGCTGTGGAACTCCCTCCTGATGGAGGTCCACCTGGCCCCAGACCTCTTTCTGAAGACAGCGCAAGACCTGGCTGTTCAACCAGGCTGTTGGTTGGGGGGGTGGGGGAATTTGTAGCTCTGCCTTTGGGTGTTTTTTATTGTTGCTTTTATACCGTTTGTATTTTTGTTTTATTGATTGATATTTATGTTTTTATAAGTTTATTATAGGTGTACACACACACAAAATAAATATCCAAGTCCACGCAGCGTATGCTTAGTGTGTATATATACTTGGATTTTTGTTTGTTTATTTAGATTTCTTAGCCGTTCTATTCTGCTATAGGAGCTCGGAGCGGCTTGCAACATATTAAAACCATATAGGGAGAGAGAGTCCTTATATGGTTGTAATATGTTGTAAGCTGCTCCGAGCTCCTATAGCTGAATATATACACACACACATTTTAAGCATGCATATATAGATACTGATATTGTTTATGTAATGTCTTTATATGGTTTTAATATGTTGTAAGCTGCTCCGAGCTCCTATAGCAGAATGGAATGGCTAAGAAATCTCAATAAATAAACATCGAAGTCCACACAGTGTATGCTTAAATTGTGGCTCTCCCTTCCTGTATGATATTTGGAAGGCAGCTTGGGTGTTTCTAGCCCCTTCCAACGTTAATCATTATATGGTAGTTCTCAATATTCTGCTCAGGGCTTTGGCCAGTCCAGCTGTGGGTGACACTGCTTGTCCAGCAGGAGGCAGGAATAAAAGAAACTGACTGCGCATGCCTTGCGCAACTCAGTTTCCTTCCTGCCTCCGTGCTAGCAAGAGCAGCTTCACTCTGCTCCATAGAGCAGAACTTGGATATTAAAAAAAAGAAGGAAAAAAGAAGAAAGGAAGGGAAAGGGGGCAAGGAGAACAGCCCCTGGGAGAGGCACGCACCGGAGCCACAGCACGGCAGGACCCTGCGCCCAGCCAGGACTCCCTGCTCGCACGCGACCTCCCTCTCTTCCTCCCTCTCGAACTGCGGGTCCTGCGAAAAATCCCAGCACCCAAGGCTCCAGCAGCTCCAGAGCCCCAGCGGCACCACGGCTCCAGAGGAACCCCGGGGTGCCGGAGGAATCACCCCCCCGCCGGCGGCCGGAGCACCCGCCATCTTGGCTATGAGGCGAGAGGAGCCCGGTCTCCAAACAGCCCCCACCGCCACCTTGCAAGTCTCCTCCGGCCCGGAGTTGCCGCCGCCGCCGCCTTAGCCGGCAGGCCTGGTCCCCACGCTGCAGCCCAGCTACGTCCCACCACCATCGCTGGGACACGCCGGCCCATCCCCCGCTCCAGACCAGTTTTCTCCACCTCTTCAACCCCACGGGGTCACAGGTACAGGGATGGGGGGGCAAAGGAAGAAAGCATCCCCCGAAGAGGCAGGGGATTCAGAGGGCCACAGGGGCAGTCTAGGGATACCCACCCACCCACCCCCCGGTGCTCAAAAGGGAAGGGGAGCCGGTCAAACCAACCCCGCAGCCCCTCCCCCCGCAGCCCCTCCCCAGGAGGAGCAGGCCATTAACGCTGTGATAGCAGAGGCCTTCAACAACATTATGGCCTGCCTCGACAAGTTGGAGAACTCCCTCCCTCAGGAGGGAGGCAAAAGGCCTAGAGAAGCTGCAGGGGTACCGCCTGGCAAGCGGCCACAGAGCAGATCCGGGTGTGTGTGTGTCACAGCCAGGGTCGTCACGCTGTTATCCTCGAGGTCAGACTCGGAGGAGGAGCACTCTGCCCCGACCCAGGCGGCATCCATCAGACCCCAATCATGCTCCCTCAACCCGCAGGGTCCACGGGAGCAGGACAGTGACAACTCCTTATCAGAGGAGGCGGGAGAACTGGGGGACTCGGAAGGGGAGGAGTCCCAGGCCCAGAGCCAGGACACACTACCCATAGCCCCCGACCACGGGAGGGAATTCCCAGCCCAGTACTGGGAGGAGCTCAAGAAACATGTAGCTCACACACTCAAACTAAAGAAGAGGGCTACAAAGGACCAACCCTCCGATTTAGAGGACGAACAGGAGGCCAGGGCCCACATACCTAGGGTCCACAGGCCAGACAAGGGACTACCCCGGGACAAAGCCTTCGAGAGGCTAGTCCTGAACGAGTGGAAGCAGCCCACTCGTTCATACAGACTCCCCAAGCAGCAACAGCAGCTTTACAACTTCTCCCAATGTAGGGGATCCCTCCTCCACCAACCAAAGGTGGATGCAGAGGCAGCCTCCCTAGCCCGACAAACCCTCTTCCCAACCGAGGGAGACCTTTACCCCAAAGACTCCACGGACAAGGCTATTGAGGGGGCATTACGCAAGGGGTTCGAAGCGACCACCGTGGCCATGAGAATGAACATGGCCACCACGTACGTTGCACGAGCCCTCATCTCTTGGTTTCAGGAGATACAGAATGGGGACATCTCAGAGAAGAAGGCGAAATCCCTCACATCGCAAATAATGCTAGGAATAGCATACATCGCTGACGCATCCGCATCCGCGCTGAAAGCCACTGCCAGAGCAGCAGCCTCAAGCGTCGAAGCCCGCAGACGTCTCTGGCTCAGGTCATGGGGCGGGGACCACACAGCGAAGAATCTACTAGTGGATAGCCCCTACAGTGGCCAAAAGCTCTTCGGCGCATACCTAGAGAAGGTACTGGAAGACCACAATAGCAAGGAGAAGCGCACTACCCTCCAACAGTTGGGCAACAAGAAGCCTTCCTTTCGCCAGGCACGCTTCACAGGAGACTCGTCAGGGCTCAGAAGGGGAAATCAAAAGAGTTTTTTTCAGACAATAACCCAAAAACAAGTCTGGTTGGCAGAGAAAGAGGAAGTATCAGCCACCCCCTCGCAACAGACCACAAGGGGGCACCAGCCAGAGGAAACAAGAATGACCGACCCGCGCGCATTAGAGGCAGGCTATGGGATTTCTCTCCAGCCTAGGAAGCTTCAGTCTCCAATGCGTGGGTAAGGAAGTGCATAGATCAGGGTTATTCAATAGAGCTCTCTTCCCCTCCCCCAAGAAAGGTTCCTTCTCTCGCCATCCTCGTCCAGACCTCAGAAACACCGAGCCATGCTCCAGGAGATCCACCGGTTACACGACATCGGAGCCATAGAACCAGTGCCCCTGGTCCAGCAGGGCCAGGGGCTCTACTGCATACTATTCCTCGTGCCAAAAAAGTCGGGCAAATGGAGAGCGGTGTTGGACCTCAAATGCCTCAACAAGCTGGTTTACCCGTAGTGCCTTGTAGTCCGTCTGTTGCTAAGGCCTGGTGTGTGTGTCTGCATAACATTGCTAAAGTACAGCCTTTCCTTACTGCTTTCACTGCCAGAACTCTAGTCCATACTCACGTCATCTCTCACCTTGATTAGCACAACTACTTCCTTTTTACTGGTCGCCTTCACTCTTACCGTGACCCTCTCTTTTCAAGATTCCATTGCCAGTGTCCTCCACCTTACCCACCACTTGGATTTATGATCAACTTATCTACTGGTCCCTTCTTCCCCTTCACACCCAGCATAAACATTTTGTCTTTGCCTTTAAGGCTCCTTCGTGACCTTGCTTCTTCCTGTCTTCCCTCATTTCTCATGACACTTCGCAAAATATTTGCTCCTTCTCTTCCACCATCCTCACCTGTGCCCATGTCTCCTCCCCAAGCTGTCTTTCCCCTTTCTCCCATGCTTTCCCCTATACCTGGAATTCCCTCCCTGAGCATTACATGCTTTTCTCCCTCCTGATCTTCAAATGTCCCCTCAAAACCTCTCTCCTCCATCAGGCCTTTGCTAGCTCCTCACCCTCATAGACTACTTAACTGTTGTTGCTTCTACTGTCCTGGGGTGGCTTTCTCCTCTTGCTAAGCATGTGCACCTGTGACTTCTCATCTTCATTTCTCTCCCTATGTTCTTTTCACCTCTTGTCCATCCTAGATTGCAATCAAAATCACCTGGTGGAAACTAGCGTGTTGCGTGTTTAAATCCCATATGGCTGTCAGCATGCTAGCAGGAAGGGCTGGCAGTACCTGTGAGAGCAGAGAAGAACTTGTTGTTTTCAATTTTTGTTCTGTGCTTGCACGTTCAAAGCATAGTTTTAAAGTTATGCACTTCAACATTAGAATGTAGTAGTAATTCAGTAAATACAAGTTGTAAAACTCTGTCCATTCTAGATTAGTCAACACATCGCCACCCTTCTGCACACGCTTGCATACACAATATTTCAAACTAAAATTTTGCAGGATGAGGTCCTAGTCCTGATCTTTGATTTCATGAGTAGATATGTCATTGAAGTCAGTCTGAATACAATGTTCCATTGATCTGTTTCCGATTGAGATTCAAATTGGACCAGCTGTTTCCACTTCAGTCAAGGTTGTAAATGTATGCATTAAAATGTTAATTATCAAATGTTAACATTATCAGACACGATTCTTGAAAATTAAGAAAGTTACGTTTCTGCAAAAATAATGGTCACTTTAGACTTGCTCATGCTTTGACTATGTGCCACAAAGTGCTGCATAACTCACAAACTATAATCCAGAGATCTGCTGCTGCTTTTTACTGTGGGGAAGAGTGCACATCTCATGAATAAAAAATTCTTGGGGGAAAAACACAGTTACCCTACTCTGGGCCTCATCATGCAAGCTTCTGAGCCCCGTCAACTGTCATTGGTTTTAGTGCACTGATTTCCTACAAAGCTTAAAGGTGAGGAATCTATCCAAAGGGCTCCCTGCCAGTAACACTCTACTCTGTATTCACATTTTACTTCTCTGCTGCTTGATCACCATGGTGGCAGTATTGAAAAGAGGAAAGATACAAGTTCAGACCATTTGGGACTTTAGTGAACTCCACCTTGAACTCCTTCCAGAAAGTTATAGGAAACTGTGTTGCTTTGAGAGTGTTTTATTTGTATTTCTTTACATTTCTACCCTGCCCTTCCCCATAGGCTCAGGGAAGCTTACACTATTGAAAACACAAAATACATTAAAATTCCTTTAAAAAACAAACCACCCTTGCCCTATCCCTGCTTGACAAATGCTTTGCCGAAAAGAAAAGTTTTACACTGCCTCTGGAATATGCTGTTAGATGCTGCTTCAAATACACTTAGCTCGTCGTCCCTCTGCATTTTGTAAAAGTTTTTCCTTTTGAATGGTGTATGTGCAGTCTTGTATAGAGTGCATTATAACTGTCCAATCTGAAGGTGACAGGATTGTAGTTGATAGCTAGGCTTGCACTTGACAGTCTTGCTCTTGTTAGTCATGTGTTGAGAGTGTGAGGACAAGCATTTGCAGCTGTTGTTTGACTTTCCAAAAACTGCCCTGAATAAAATGCAAATACCAAGACAGAACCTGAGTAACAAGTGGTTGGTTCACTCCTTTATCCAGAGATACATATACTTACTACACTGTTTGAATCGACTATTATGGGGAGTATTGCCAATGTACTGAATACAATGTAGCACACGCTTGATTATCTACCTCTAATGGCCTCATAAATGTGTTGCTCATGAAAGATGACAAAATAGACCTGCCCCTGTGATTTGTATGAATGTGAATTCATTATGTGGAATATCACTACCCAAAACCTTTGGAACCCCCTAGATATGTATGAATGTAACCACTCCAGCACTTTTCCCACTCTTTAATGACCTCCGTGGTCAATAGTAATTTCCATGTCTGCATCATCAAACAAAGCTGACAGATAACATCTGCACAAATGTGTTTCCCATTCCTGAAAGATCTGTTGAGACAGTCACTTCAGTTCTTGTCCCAAGTGAAATTTTAAATCCTGACTGACGAGGATCTAGAAAATCTGATGGCTCGAACTTGTGATGACTTTGTCACGGTTTTATGGTGTCTGTGCTGAGGGACTATAGGCATACTCTCCCGGAAGCGATGTTAATTCTCTATTGCTAAGGATGCCTGGAATGCAAACAAATTGAAAATTAACTATTTCTCCTCAGGGCTCTGTTGCCACAGAGGATAGTGTGCAATTCCAGGTTAAGTGATCTTATTGGTAATGCAATTGTAGAGATTTGTAGCCCAGTGGCTCAGATCAGGCTCTCTACCTGAACCCCTCTGCATCAGCTCCCCAACCTACAGGAAGCACAGCCCCTATGAAGTGTGTGACGACATGGCACACTGGTGGGGGAGCTTGGATATGTCCGAAAAGGACAGGAGAGCCGGTTAGCCCTGCCTTTTTGTGATGTGGGCCCATTCATAATGTTCTGGAGAGAGACGAGGCCTCTTGAGCCCAGCTGCATTGACATGGGTCAGGTCCAAATTTCTGGGCTAAGCAAAGCTGTAATAATTACCATGCTTCTGTTGGTGTGAGTGACTTGACTTACAATTTAGAGACAACACAGATATTTATTAAGTTGTTACCCACAAAAACGCATCAAATGTGAGATTTAACAAAAGGTATGGTGGTGAGGGAAGTTTTTTGCCTCTGCACCCATGATTGCATGTGACTGCAGGTACAGTAGGACACCCACCCACCCCTTCAAGTTACCTGGATCTCACTTCATCTGAAGACATTACTTGTCCCTGGATGAATGAAGCATCTGGATAAGTCGGGGTGGCTGCTGGGTACAAGGGAGGCAGAGCCAGAGAACTGGTGGCAGTGATGGGTCTCGTACTCCATCACTCAGTCGCCTGCAGCTTACCCATCCCTGCCCTTCCTGATCTTACTGCTTCAGAACTGAGGTTGGGGAAGAGTGTGGGATGGAAGAATCTTATACTCATTTTGATGCTTTTTGTGTCCCCAAAAGCAATTCGGATAAGCAGTTTTCTATAATTAAGTTTATCGAGTAAGACTTGGATTTCCAGCATTAGTACTTGTGAATAAAAAACTGATACACGGTTCTAACAAGCCTTTAGTTGAGTCATCTGGAAACTGTTACCACTGACCTGCTCTTTTGTTTGTTTGTTGATGGAGTAGGGAGTGATGCAATAGGGAGGACTTGAGTTTACTTTTATATGCAACGTCCTTTAGCTCATTTTGGAATACTTTGTATCTTGTATTTCTGATTCTCCAGACTGATATAAAGCTTTGCACAGCACTTGCAATGATATAGAGATGTCTGAAAGCCTATTGGTTTTTATTTTTAAAAAAACCTTACAATTAATCTTCTAAGTGGTTTTACATCTGAAGCAGGAATTAGCAATAACTTGTCTAAAATTTAAATTTTAAACCCTATTTTTCACTGATTTGAGCTATTAAACAGAAGCTTAAATCTTAAACAATTTACACTTGCTCTTAAATTCATCCTATTAAAATGATTTAGAATTACTGTAATTTAGCAAGACACCGCTGGCATGCGTCTTGCTAAAAGTGAAATTATCTGACTCCAGCACTTAGTCTCACATCAGGTGACATTTGAAATCTCCATTTTGCTTTTTAAACAGTGATAATTTTTAAATGAGCACTCTAAACCTATTTAAGGTATATTTTATTGTTGGATCAGCACAGAAACATGGTAAACAGTGTAGAGCTTTGCACATGCACAGTGCCATCAATGAAATGACTTTACAGGAGCAAGGTTACTGCCAGTCAGAGGCTTGTAAATGGAACGGTAACTTAGTGTAAAATTGAGGAATTTTACACCACTAGTTAAGGAAAATCCACTCATTTTGTGTTGAAAGACTCATCCTATTGGATATATAATATCAAATAAACGAAGATGGTAGTAACACTTGATGCTTAATAGCTTTACAGAGAATTAGGTATGGCTTTACAGTCTCATTTTTACCTAGCATCATCTTACTATTTTGTTAAAGATGAGCCATAGAAGCAGTAACTTCTTAATTTCTTGCTTTATACCACACATCGAGTCTCCCTCCAGGACTGTCTCATCTAATAAGAAAAATACCCTTAGGTAGGAAGGGAGGTTACTTCATTCAGACTTCCCTGCTTAATATTTCTTGGACCATGTGCTGACTCTAGATAGTCACCAGACTAGCTGTAAACAGTGTTATGGTGACTTGAACCGTGTGAATTGTGTTGCAAAATGGTATTTTGTTGCTTAATTTTAGTTTTAAAGTATGTTTAAGGGCTGCATGATAGTTCTTGGGTGTTGAAACACAAATTGGATATGAACTCTGCTTATGGTAGAATACATGTGCATTTCATCTAAAGAAATCTGCATTATTTCATCTTTAAAAACTTTGTTTTGTTAAAAGTTAGAAAAATCATCCCAGCAAAACAGTTCAACATTTGGAATGGGGGCAAAGTTGCAATAAGTATGAAGTGGTTCACTTCATCGCACCTGATGACAGTTTAAAAAAAAACTATGTGACTGTCATATAGAATAAGCAGTATCTCTTCTGATTATTTTTTTCTCCCTTTGCAGAGGATGGACCTTGGAGAATGTCTGAAAGTGCATGACCTGGCACTGAGAGCAGATTATGAAATTGCATCTAAAGAACAAGACTTTTTCTTTGAGCTTGATGTATGTTTTTGCCTAAAAACTGTTTACCACTTTAATGCTGCACATGTAATAATGAATGTTGCTGCATAATTCAACTTGGTACTGAAAGGAATGTAAGTCTCATTTGCAAAATTAACTTTTTGAGGGGGAACTCTCCTATAATTATGTAAGTAGTTGAGTGCTCCTCTTTACTAATCTTTTGGTAGAGGTTGGCATATTCTTGTATTGGATATAATGAGTTAGATGCCTACTGAAGCTAATATTAGCATAACTCTTCATGCTAATATTAGTCTCCCTAGAGCAGTTCCCTATGCAAAAACAGATTGCAGTCTGTGTTATGGTGAACAAGTAGTTAATTATAAATACACATTTTGAGTAGGAGCTTTATGATGCTATCCTCTTGTTTGGAAGAAAAAGTATTCCTGTCTTTCATATGGGCTAAAACTATATACAATACTCCAGTTCACTTTTCTCTGGCTAAGTCGTAGCAATGTAAAACGTTTATTATGGGACTCAACACAACTTACCTGTTGCAGCACTAATACGCCAACACTACAGGATTAATAGAACACAAAAACTCCTCTTGAAAGCTGACTCTCAGTAGTGAGTAAACTGGCTTTTTTAATGGAAAATAATTGTTCTTTCCAGTGGTGATAATCTTTGAATTGATGTCTTAGGCAATGGATCACTTGCAGTCGTTCATTGCTGACTGTGACAGAAGAACTGAAGTAGCTAAGAAAAGACTAGCAGAAACCCAAGAAGAGATCAGTGCTGAAGTTGCAGCTAAAGTAAGGATTTGAAACTGATTCTTATGCTACTAAACATGATGGGGATGTTCATGGCGAATGCATGCTGGGGTGACTGCCTTCCCTGTACTAACCCTTTCTTATTTGGTACAGATGTTCTTGAGTTGAACCCAAAATCAGCATCCGTTCCTTTAATAAAGAAATCCCTTTATATAAGTAAGAGAGACCAGGTTTTGAGAGGCCACAATTTGAAGGTTTCTTGCACGTGAGTGAAATAAGAGCGCTCCTACACTCAAAATCTGCCTTTAAACTGAAGGGGAAGAGCAGGAAGAATAGAACTAGACAATCCATGTTTTTGTTGTCTAGAAAATGAGCATCTGTTGTGCATAAGCATTCCCTTTTGCTTAAAGTCTCTTCTGAAACGGTGTGAAACATTAGTTTCTTCTAGCTGTTGTAATGGTAAAATTACCATTATCATGCGGCTTACCTACAGAGAAGGCACAGTAAGTTACTTAAGGAATGACTGCTGTATGCTTTTGAGTCTCTATCAAGGTTGTGGGAGAGGTGGGGATGTCTTTTTTCATTTGGGGGTTTGTTTGTTTTTGAGTAGATAGATACGAAGCAATTTGAATGAAAGGATCTACTGCATTAGTCAGAAAATCTCATCAAAATGTAAAGCACCCCTGCCCACACTTACCCGGCTGGAGATCTACTGAAGCGAGATATTGGCCTTTGGAGATCTACCAGTGACAGAGGGGTGTGTCCTGGTCCTAATTTGCATATTCCCTCCCTTATTTGCATAACCACATCCTGGTCTGTGTTTTGTTTAAAAATGGGTATTTATTTAACCCATTCTACCTTCCGAGCAAGACAGTGCCACCAAATTTGTTTCTGGTGGTTGTCATTTTAATTTGATGACTTCCAGATTAAACATTGACAATTATCTGTCCTCCCCTCCCCCGATTTAAATTATAGTAAAAATTACTAGTCGTTTGAGGTTTAAGTGTTTCCTCTTTTGACACCCTGCAAAGGGGATGAACAAGCACCAGGCAAAGCTCCTTGGGGTAGAGACCTTTCCATAACTATTGATTATTATGCAGTGCCAGGTACACTGTTGGTGCTATATAAATAAGAACTTTAGTTCTGCTAGCCTATGACTACGTATGACAGGTCACACTGGAAACTGGGAAGCTTCTATCCAAAGCATCTTGCTCAGTCTCTTCTGAAACCATGTGAAACATTAGTTTCCTGTAACTGTTGTAATGGGTAAAATTTTAATATCATTTGGCCTACCTACAGAGGAGGCAGATAGAGTTACTTAAGAAATGACTTCTGTATGATTCTGAGTCTATCACGGTTGTGGGAGAGGTGGGGGTTGTGGAAGTGCAGAGCCTGGACCTATCTCCCTTTTCTGGGGAATGTGCAGATTTGTTTTCAAATTTTGCATTCTCCCTACTGTTCTTGCCCCATGCATCCCAAAGTACTTGTACCCCCATCCTGCACTCACCTTTCCTTGCATCCACCACATGTACTTCAGCCTGTTGTGGCACCACCCTTCCCTGAGCTTCCTAGCAACCATGGGCACCAGGAGGAGTTTCCCTGGGCTCCCAGCAACCATGGGCTGCTACACCCCTATTCTGCACACACCCTCCCTTGTGCCTCTGCCCCCTAAATCCCAACTGTCTTTATTCTTTCCTCTGTGCCCTGCCCTCAAACCTGATGAGCCCCTGCAATACTCCTGACCTTCACATGCCCTTCCGCACATTGGGCTGTTAAACCCCCATTCTGCCCACCCCTCCCTGGCTTCTCTCCCTTCTGTACCTCATCCAGGCAAGGCATCCCCATTCTGCACCACATGCCTGTAAGAGGAGTCCCACCTGTGGCAGCTCAGGAGAAGCAGCCTCCTTGCCACCTGCAGCAACATGATGGGCCAGCCTCTGGTAAGGGTGTGTGCAGGGATGCTGCTCCTGGAGCCAGCAGAAGCTGCTGCAAGGATTAAAGGTGACTAGCAGTGTGTTTGGGGCCAGATGTCCTGCCTCCCTGACCCCAGCACACACTGTTCATCAGCCAGAGCAGGGGATAAGAACATAAGTGCCATACTGGGTCAGACCAATGGTCCATCTAACCCAGCATCCTGTCTCCGACAGTGGCCAATCACAGTGGCTTGGGGGAAGCACCCAACAGGTCACAATGGGGGATTCATTTCCTGTTGTTTTCTCCCAGCTCCCATCATGTTCCCTGATCTTGTCTGGCTAATACCTGCTAATGGACCTATCTTCCAGAAACTTGTTCAAACTTCTCGCAAACTCAGCTATAGTACTGACCTTTACCACAACCTCTGGCAGGGGATTCCACAACCAAATTATAAGCTGAGTGAAAAAATACGTACTCTTATTTGTTTTAAACTTGCCACCCATTTATTTATTTTAAGCATTTTTGCCTATGGCCTATGGCATCTCAGGGCGACGTACAATTCCAGAAAAATATAATAAAAACATTTTTAAAAACAACACAATAATTTAAAACTAAAACAGAGTTGGGAAACAAAATTAATAAAAATAGAAATAAAAATAAAAGGTAGGGGAGAGCCAAAATCCTAAAACCCCCCTCCTCCCCAAAGGCCTGGGCGAACAGCCCATGAGTTTCCTGGAGTGTCCACTATTTCTAGTACTAGCTGAGAGGGTAATTAACTGCTCCTTGTTTGTTAGTTCCACACCACTCATGATTTTATAGACCTCTATCATATCTCCTCTGTCATCTCTTCTCCAAGCTGAAGAGTCCCAACCTACCAAGCCTCTCCTCATACAGAAGCCCTTGATCATTTTTGTTGCCCTTCTCTGTACCTTTTCTAGTTCAGCTATGTCTTTTTTGAGATGGGGCGACCAGAACTGCACACAATATTTTGAGGTGCGGTCGCACTGTTGATTTTATATAGAGGCATTATGACATCCTCTGTTTTATTCTCTATCCACTTCTGAATAATTCCTAAAGTTCTGTTTGCTTTTTTGACTGCTGCTGCACACTGCACTGTGGATTTCATTGTATTGTCCACAACCACCCCCAGATCCTTTTCCTGAGTGGTAACTCCTAGCTTAGTACCCAGCATTGTGTATGCATAGTTTGGATTATTTTTCCCTACGTGCATCACTTTGCACTTGTCCACATTAAATCTCATTTGCCATTTAGATGCCCAGGCACCCAATGTCGTAAGATCCTGTTGCAGTTCCTCACAGTCTGCTCGTGTTTTAACTACCTTGAATAACTTGGTGTCGTCTGCAAATTTGATCACCTCACTCTTAACACCCTTTTCCAAATCATTAATGAATACATTAAACAGCATCGGTCCCAATACAGATCCCTGAGGCACACCACTTTTTACATCTCTCCATTGTGAAAACTGACCATTTAGTCCTACCCTTTGCTTTCTATCTTTTAACCAGTTTCTGATCCATAGTAAGACACTACCGCCTATCCCATGACATTTTAATTTTCTCGAGTCTCTCGTGAGGGACCTTATCAAATGCTTTCTGGAAATCCAGGTATACTAGATCTACTGGGTGTCTCTTGTCCACATGCTTATTTACACCCTCAAAGAATTCCAAGAGGTTAGAGAGGCATGACTTACCTTTACTAAATCCGTGTTGACTCTTCCCCATTAAGCCATGTTTGTCAACATGCCCTGTAATTCTGTCCTTAATGACGGTGTCCACCATTTTGCCCAGCACAGATGTCAAGCTTACTGGTCTGTAGTTTCCAGGATCGCCTCTGGATCCCTTTTTAAATATCGGGGTTACATTTGCCACCCTCCAATCTTCAGGTACAGTGGCAGATTTCAGTGACAGGTTACAAATTACTAACAGTAGGTCTGCGATTTCATATTTGAATTCCTTCAGAACTCTGGGGTGAATGCTATCCGGCCCTGCTGACTTGTTAGTATTTAGTTTGTCAATTTGCCCTAGAACATCCTCCAACATCACATTGATTTGTAACAGCTCTTCCAATTCCTTGCCCACAAAGCAAGGATCCGGCGTGGGGACCTCCCCAAAATCCTCTGCAGTGAAGACCGAGGCAAAGAACTCATTCAGCTTCTCGGCAATGTACTTATCCTCCATGTGGGCCCCTTTTACTCCCTTGTCATCTAATGGCCCAACTGACTCCCTAGCAGGCATCTTGCTTCTGATGTAGTTGAAAAAGTTTTTGTTGCTTGTTTTTGCTTCTTTAGCAAGCCTCCCCTCAGAATCTCTCTTGGCCTGCCTTATTAACATTTTACATTTACGTTGCCAGTGTTAATGCTCTTTCGTATTCTTTTCGTTGGGACTAGCCTTCCATTTCTTAAAGGATGCCTTTTTTGGCTCTTATAGCCTCCTTCACCTCCCCATTTAGCCACAGTGGAAGACTTTTGGTGGTCTTGCTTTTTTAACTTGCGGAATGCATTTGATTTGGGCTTCCACAAGGGTGCTTTTATGCCTCTTGCAAACTTGTAGCCCTTGCAACTGTGCTTTTTAGTTTCTTTTTAACTAGTTATCTCATTTTGTCATAGTCTCCCTTTTTAAAATTAAATGCTACTGCTGTACTTTTGTTTGTCTTTCTCTCTCTAGAAATTGTCAAATTTGATCATATTATGATTGCTATTGCCTAGTGGCTCCACCACAGTTACTCCTTGCACCAGGTCCTGCGTGCCGCTCAGGACTAGATCTAGAATAGCTCCTCCTCTCGTTGGTTCCAGAACCAGCTGTTCTAGGAAGCAGTCATTTACGGCATCCAGAAATTTGACCTTCACGTCCCGCCCCGAGGAACCATTCACCCAATCAATATTAGGGTAATTGAAGTCACCCATTATTATTATGTCGCCAACTTCAGTAGCCTGTCTAATCTCTTTTAGCATTGGTTTATCAGTCTCTCCATCCTGGTCAGGGGGACGATAGTATAGCCCTACTGCTGCAATACTCTTTCCCCTTTATACCTGGAATTTCTATCCATAGAGATTCTAGGGAACAGTTTACATTCTTTAAAATTTTAATTGTACTTGACTCAGTGTTGTCTTTTACATATAGAGCCACCCAACCATCTACTTTGTCACTCGATATATTTTATACCCTGGTATTAGTGTCCCATTGGTTACCCTTGTTCCACCATGTCTCCGTGATGCCTATAATTTTTAGATCTTCATTTAGCGCCATACATTCTAATTCTCCCATCTTACTTTTTAGGCTTCTAGCATTTGCATGTAGACATTTATGTGTATTATTTTTATTCTTCTTACTGTGCACATTATAGGGGACTGTATCAGGCACCCTGGAATTGTTGTTTATTTGTTCTCCAGCGAATTCCATCTGAAGTCCCTTAATTTTTATCCCTTCCTCAGTCTTAAGCAACTCTAAATCTCCTAACTTATTATCCTGCATAGATGCCACAGTCCGAACTGTGCACTCCACAGTGCCTGTCGGCTTTCCCCCAGGTTCTAGTTTAAAAACTGCTCTATCACATTTTTAATTTTTAGTGCCAGCAGCTGGATTCCATTCTGGTTAAGGTGGAGCCCATCCCATCTGTATAGGCTCCCCCCTCCACAGAAGGCTGCCCAGTTCCTGATAAATCTAAAGCATTCCTCCTTGCATCCACGTATTGAGACGTTGGGGCGAGCTCACTCAGTGTGCCGCTCCAGATGGTGATGTCCTCACACAGAGCAGCGATGGAGGAGCCTCTTCAGCCTCCCTCTTCACTGCTACCTGGAGCACTACTGCGCTCTTCAGCCCACCACCCACAGTCTACTCCGCAACGTCACACGATTGACTGGTCAAGTTGCGATCAACATTCTGAGTACCTCTGCTGTAAAGTTAACATGCTGGAAGTCCTGCAGTCTGCTGTAGAAATAACCACAAATTTAACTTAATTTGAAAAGTTGAATTATGTGGATTGCCTCTCTCGGCTCAAGTCACATACAGCAGGGAAATAAGGGCAAGAAATTATTTTCCCACTTGTTCTAGCATTTATCCATAGATATTTTATCTCCACATGTTCCTCCATTTGCTTTCTCTTGTAGCAGTGGCTGCTGGATATTGTTGGACTTGTACTCTATTTTTTCGCAGCAAAACTTAAATAAAACAAACTTTCTATTTAAGTACCTCTTTTTTTTTTTTTTCTCCGCACCTCAAGGCTGAACGAGTCCATGAACTGAATGAGGAAATTGGGAAGCTACTTGCCAAAGTAGAACAGCTAGGAGCTGATGGAAATGTGGAGGAGTCCCAGAAAGTAATGGATGAAGTGGAAAAAGCTCGGGCAAAGAAGAGAGAAGCAGAGGTAACTTTGTATTTATATGTATAGATCTTCTGAAGTTTTGTTCCAAATTTATAGAAAAGACTAGAGTTGCAATTCTATACACACTTGTGCTGGCAGAGATTGCCCCAGTGGGATTCCACAAGTGCATTGTAGGATTCTAGGCTTGACTCTTGAGCCACATTCTGTGTAGGTTCATTTAGAATGCTTGAAACTTACAGAAAGGTTTTAAGCTATTTGCACTACTTTTATTGCTACAACTTGTAAATAATGAGGTTTTCCTCCTTTTAAGATATGTTTTGCCTTCAAGGGGTTCTGTAGTTCTCACTTGTGGGAATACTTCCTGCTCCAGAGGCTGCTTAGAAGCTCATCTTGCATCACCAGACTCCTGACAGACTATGTAGCAAGGCTTTTGTCCCCATTCCCTTGTGCTTGGACTTTGTCTAGTGAGAGGAGCTTAAAGGGAGATGGTGGCAGCCCTCAGTGACCATGTGCTTCTGTTTTCTCATCAAACAGTAGCATTGCTTAGGCAATTCATGATACGAATCACTAGTTATCAAACTAATTTGGCTTTTATGTTAAACAGCCTATATATAGCAGAAAGTTCTTCGAGTGGGGCTTCGTAACTCACACCTGTGGGTTCTGCACCTGCTCAGATTCGCCTCGGAAGCTTCACCAAGCAGTTATCCACGCGCCGACAGGGGCCCTGCATGATTGGCTGATGTTTCTGTGGGCTTTCATCAGTATATAAGGCAGGGAGAGCTGCATGTTACTTCAGTTCCTTCCAACCACCAAAGCTCATCTGTTGAAGAAAGTGGTGTTCTTGTTCTTTTGAAAACGTCTTGTAAAAAAAAAAAAGATTAGATTATTAGTTTTTACCTATTTATCTCTTTCATTAGATATTGGAAATCCTTTAGTCGCATTCGCACTCCCCCTGGGAGGGAGAACCCATCAATTCAACATGGTGCCTTCTACACCAAAGAAAGGAGACTAAAAAAAATGTTTTAAAAAATCCAGCATTGCTTCCTTTGACTAATCCTCACAAGGAGAGTGCCTTGGAGAGGCACACACAACACGCAGCTGTCAATCTGTCAAGCCTGGACAAACCTCTCGGGACGTGCCTTTAAGGACCGCAAGATGCGGCTCCAGTTTGCCCTCACAGAAAAGGCACTTCAAATGCAAGGGGGCTCCCTCCCACCGGTCTTCCTACACTAGGGCAAAGAAGTCTCCAAAGAGAACAGGATCTGCACCTCCTTCTTTGGAGTCAGGTGTCCCATGGCACAATCGACTTAAGAAAAAGGAGATAAGACAACAACTTCACTCAAAAGACCCTACAAAGAAGAAAAAGAGAGAGAAACCTTGGAAGGGGAAAAATCTATATAAAGACCAAGGAAATCTAGTGCCCTTCATCTCTACTATTAACATGGAGCTCACCTCAACCACAGTCTCCGGAGACACCTTTAACTTCTTGCATTCCTACCATCCGTTTCCCCACGCTGAGATCATCTGCGGACAATTTTCCCTGCTTCTTACCAGTCTTACATTCTAGATTCAGATGACTCGCCAAGTCAGTCATCACATTTCATTAGATCACTCGCACCACTGGAACCAACTCATGGCAAATTCAAGAGTTTACCTCTTCACTTTCCACGCTGTTATTAGTCTGGGTATAACCTGGGCCCCGAGCCAAATACAGGATCACGATTTCCTGATTTCCCGCAGAAATCCCCCCTCCCCCTGCGGGATCTCCTGCCCCTCTCCTCCTTGTGCAGAATAGGGTAGGAGCAGAGCAGGAAATTCCACAGGGAGAGGGAGGAAAGCTAGTGGGGACTGCCAGGTTTTGCCTCCCCTGCCAGCCAGGCAAAGCAACTTACCTGGCAGCAGCCTCTCCAGTCAGCTCCCTCTGGCCGCTTCTGGCCCCTCCCAACAGAGCCTTCCAGAGCAGCCCCTCTTGACGGGGCCAGATGGTGTCATCCTGTTACGTTGACACAAGAGGCCCCATGGGCCGATCCAGGAAACAGCCAGAAGGAGCCATCCAGAGAGCTTCTGGGAGACGCTGCTGCCATCAGGTGAGATGCTATGCCAGGGTGGGAGAAGAGGCAACCCCCAGCAGCCCCCCTACCCAATGCAGTCTGGCCCACAAGCAGGAGCCCTGGACGCTGCTGCTGGCCTGGCCCTTCTTAGTGGCCGAACTGAAGAGGGGAAGGGTAGCAGCAGCGCTCAAAAATCTTGTCGCCGCCTAAGCCCAAGCAAGCTTGGGAGGGAATGCCAGCCACCTAGCCTTGCCCAGTGCAGTGAGTGTAGAGGACAGGGGCCCACAGAATTGGGCCCTGAACATCCCAGACTGGATTTAAAAAAAAAAAAAAAATCAGTGGAAGAATCGGGGCTCTGGGTATAACTCACCAATACATCAACCGCATTATCAATGGCCATCAGCCATTCTAGCCTTCACCCTGCTATCCACCCTGTAATTGGGATCCACAATACCATCCAGAGTATGATTTATTATTTGTATGCAACCAGAGGCACATAACCTTTGCCTTCCACACCATCAGCAGCTTTAGGCAGAGCTCCAACCCTAGCTCCATTGTCTACATCCCGGATGTCTACAAGTTTTTCCTCACACCGGATACCCAGACATCCCTGACAGATTGCCCAAATATTGAAAGTTATCCTTCAACACAACATGTTGGCACAAATACAAATTGAATCTCAACATACAGCACCGAGCCAACCTCTCTCTCTACCACCACCAGTCAGTCTGGCATGCTGTCTTAAAATTGTTCGTTCTTTTGGATCAGTTCAGTGATGACTCGACAAATGTGGTGTCAAGAAAGCTATTTTATTAAATACAAAACATAAAAGGTAAAAGAACGTCTCACATCCCTTTCTGCAAGCCAGGGAACCCCAGCAACGGCTGCAAGATGATCCCCAGGTCAGGTTCTGCCACACCCCTCAGCACGTCTGCAAAGTGGCCAGCAGTGAGGTTTCTAATGTGGGTTTCTGGTTGATCTGTCTTTATAGCATTCTAAATTCACAAACCTACTATGCAAACACTGTGCATGTGCTAACAACCATTGCAGATGTGCCTCCCTCTGGCCTGAGTCCTCCAACTCCCTGGTATCAGACTTAGTTACTGATAAGAACGCTTCTCACAACATTACATCTCTGGCCTTGGTATTCTGCACAACAATTTATTATGGGATGGAATAACTATTATGGAATACAACACAGGCTGCCAAAAAGGCATGTGTACTACTCATCACAAACAAAATGGATTCAAAAGCAAGAGCAGGCCGAATAAGATACACAAGTGCCCACTAAGTGGCTCCACCTGTGTACATAGCTCTTCTGCAGTTTTTCACTACACTCCACCCCTGGACAGTTACATTCTCCGTATAGCTCTGCATCCTCCTCCTGCTGGGTAGCGCTACCATTGACCACTAGGAGGCAGATGATCTTTTTTTTTTTCTTCACTGCGCCTGCATCACGGAGCTACCCGGCTTCCCTGCCAGTCCGTCATCTACCTCAGGATCATTAGGAGGCAATTTCGGGGTCCTCAGGCCCCTAAATAAAAAAAAGAGAAATTTAGTTAGGCGGCAATATCTGGAAGGAGTATCAAAAGGAGAGAGAGGCTTCGGCGGGGCACTTTGGGGACGACATCCCGGACGCGGTTTCGGGCGTGTCAGGCCAGGCCGTGAGTAATCTGATCCCCGCCGGCTCCCTTGCATTACACCGGGTAGCAGGGGAGGCCGCACTTGTTTCCTGCTTAGCGGGGGATAATTCTTCGCGACGCTCCCCCCACCTAAGGACAGGGCCAGCGCTGCTTGGCCCTGTCAGAGCGATAATAGTGAGACAAGCCCCCCCACCGCAGCATGAGCGAGGCCAACAAGAGCCCGTCCTTCCCCCTCCCCCCCCCCCGCTGGTGGGTCGGAGGCAGGAGACAAGGAGAGGGGGGGGCCAGGAAGCTCAGATGCCCTCTCTCTCTTCTATCGCTCTGTCCATGGAGGAAATAATGGCCGCTTTAAAGGATCTGTCTCAGGCCAAAAGAAGCGGGAAAAGGAAGAGGGTTCCCCCTGCGGAGGACCCTTCCCCCAAGGTGCAGAGAGCGGGAAAATCTAAGGCAGCAAAGCAGAAAGTAAAGGCCCCAGCAGGGGCAGCCAGACTGAAGATCCTGCATTCTCTCCTCAGGGCTCTGAGGAGGAGGATTATCAGGGGCATACAAGCCAGGGTCTTAAGTCACAGGCCCTAGTCCCCTCAGATTTAGAGTCGGACTCCTCACAGGAAAGCTCTGACTTAGAGGAGGGGGAATGCTCAGAGCCCCCTCCAGATCCTAGAGAAAGAGACCACCAGTTAGTTCCCTTCCCATTGTAGGGACGATTTAATGGGGCACGTTATTAAGACCCTCCAACTCAAGGAAAGATCCTCTAAGGAGGAATCTTCCGACTCTCAGGAGGAAGATACTAGGGAATATATCCCCTCGGTTCGTGGCAGGGACCAGGGGCTTCCCTTAGATAGAGCTTTCGAGAAAATTGTGCTGGAAGAGTAGAAGCACCCCGAGAAAGCTTATAAAATGACCAGGACACAATATTCTCTTTACTCCTTCTCTAGGAGAAAGGAACCATTTTTCAAAAGCCCCAGGATAGATGCGGCAGCAGCCTCGTTGGCTCACCACACAGTGTTCCCCACTGAAGGGGATTGTCACCCCCGAGATGCTACAAATAGGGATGTGGACTCTGCCCTCAAGAGGGCAGTGGACTCCACTGCAGCCTCCTTTAAAATCAACATTGTGACTTCATAGATGTCCAGAGCACTTTTAGCCTGGATGCAAGAGGCCCGAGACCCTGGCCTATCAGAGAGGAAATCACAAAAACTGTCTGCCCGTATTTGCATGTCTACTGCCTTCCTAGCAGATACGATGACAGATGCCCTGACATGGGCCTCCAGGTCCATGGCAAATAACATAGCAGCCAGACAGAGGGTATGGTTGCGTTCCTGGCAGGGGGATTCAACTGCTAAGAACCTCCTCACCTCGGCCCCTTACAAGGGGTCCAAGCTTTTTGGGGTCTGTCTCTAAAAGGTCCTGGAGGAGGCGAACACTAAAGATAAGCCAAAGACGCTACAGCAGGTGGTGCCAAAAAGGGATTTTTTTCGTGGCCACTCTTTCAGATTTAGAGGAGTTGGAGGCTCCTCCAGGAGGGGGCACAACCAAGATCCCAGAGATTTTTCCAGCAATTTTGCCTTTCGGGGTAGGGGCTTTAGACCAGGGAGGTTCGACAAGTATAGACCAAGGGGTTTTGGCCCCACACAAACAAAACAGGATGCCTGACTATGCCTGTTCAGAGGTAGGAGGCAGGTTGCAGCGATTCAAGGCGATATGAGAGGACTCGGTTTCGGACACTTGGGTACTCTCCTGCGTAGTGGAAGGTTACCGCATAGACCTGGAGCGTACTCCAAGACGAAGATTCATTCCTTCCCCAGTGCCCAAGGGCACAGAAAGACACCTGATCCTTGCAAGGGAGATTCAGAGACTCGAAGGGATTCGAGCAATAGAAAAGGTTCCAGAGCACAAATGCTTTTAGGCATTTATTCTATTCTGTTCCTAGTATCCAAAAAGCTGGGGAAATGGAGGACTGTCCTGGACCTCAAGGCACTGAACAGATATGTGAAAAGGCGCAGATTCAGAATGGAAACAGTGTCTTAAATTTGCCAGAGTCTGCAGAGGGGAGACTGGATGACGTCCCTGGATCTTAGGGAGGCATACCTGCATGTCCCAATTTGTAGTCCACACAGGAAGTGGCTCAGATTCGCCTTCAACGAGGAACACTGGCAGTTCAGGGCCCTGCCCTTCGGATTGTCGTCAGCCCCCAGGACGTTCATGAAGATCTTGGCACCACTCGTGGCCAACCTCCGCAGCGAGGGGATGCACATATATGCCTATCTGGACGATATCCTGATATGGGGCAACTCTCCCAGCAGAGGGGAAGAACACCTGAACAAAACAATTCGATACCTGGAGAGACACAACTTCATAATAAACAGAGAGAAGAGCCTCCTCGTGCCGAGTCAAAGACTGGAACATCTGGGAATCCTAGTAGATACCTTCTCCGACTGCACATTTGTGCCACCGGAGTGTCAGAACAAGATACAGAGATTGGTCTGGGTGCTAAGATGCTGCAACCGCATGAGGCTCAAACCCCTGGTGAGTCTGTTGGGACTATTGATATCCTGCATAGGTCAGGTGACGTGGGGTTGCTTCAGTCTTCGTCCCTTGCAGAAGCAGCTAAGGGGTTTCCAGAGAGAGCTCACGTTCAGGCTCAATCTGTGGGTCCCCATTCCACAGGGATTAAAAGTCTCAATGTCCTGGTGGTTAAGGCCAGAAACCTTCCGCGAGGGGTTGCCGCTCACAGAACCATCGAGAGCGGTACTGACGACAGATGCCAGCCTCCAGGGTTGTGGGGGGAGGCACTCAGGAATTAATTCCACACAGGGATTCTGGTCGCAGAAAGATTAGAAAAGAATGATAAATTTCCTCGAGCTAAAAGCCACTCGACTCGCAATACGACATCTCTATCCAACGTTTCCCTCTCGACACCTTCTGGTGTACACGGACAACGTGACGGCGAAAGCCTATCTCAATCACCAGGGGGGGTCGAGATCTAGGGAGCTACACCGGGAGGCGGTCAGGCTATTCGCATGGGCCCAGTTGCACCTAACATCTTTGAGGGCGCTTCACATCAGAGGTCTAGACAACACACGGGCCGACTGGTTGAGTCGGCAGTACCTGGATCCACACGAATAGTCATTGAACAGGTCTGTGTTCCAGCAGGTGGTGACATGCTTCGAGCTACCCATGATGGACCTCTTCACTACCAGGGAGAACACTCGGGTTCCTCGATTTATGACTCGAGCGTACTGCCCAGAAGCAGAAGGGATCAACGCGCTCAACTGCCCCTGGCCAAAGTGTCTCTTATATGCCTTTTCTCCCATTCCCCTCATTCAGAAAACGATATCCAAGGCCATCAGAGAACAAGCACATCTCCTCCTGATAACCCCATGGTGGCCCAGGAGACCCTGGTTCTCCGAGCTGATAGAATACAGCCACGCACAACACCACAGGCTACCTCTCATCCCAATGCAGAGACGCAGACGTTAAAACTGACAGTTTGGAAGTTGAACGTTCAGCAGTAAGAGCGAGAGGCTACTTGGAGGCAGTACTAAACACAATCCAGCTCTCCAGTAGAGCAGCCACTAGAAGAAGCTATTGGGCCATGTGGAGGATCTTCGCAGCATGATCTCTCCAGCAGGGCCGGGATCCGACCAAAGCCCGGGTTGCTCAGGTTCTGGAGTTCCTTCAATTGGGTTTGGAAAAAAACCTTAAGGGTAACACCTTGGCCAGACAGGCAGCTGCCATAGACTCAGTACTTAGGGCAGTTTCAAACAGGATAGTCTCCCCCCATAAGAACGTGAGAAGATTCCTCCAAGCAGCCAGAATCATATCTCCCCCGGTAGTGCATAGGGTTCCTTCCTGGGATCTCAATCTAGTGCTGGACGCCCTTACCAGGCCTCCTTTTGTGAACCCCTTAAACACGTTTCCTTATACTTTATGACCTTAAAGGTCGTGTTTCTCATTGCAGTTACATCAGCAAGACATGTCTGCGAGCTAGGGGCTCTTTCCATGGAGGGCAACTTCTGTACCTTCCATAAGGATTCGGTGTCCTTAAGGTTAGATCAGGCTTTTCTTCTGAAAATTAACTCCCTATTCCGTAGATCGCAGGAGGTAGTACTGCCCTCGTTCTGTCCCAGGTCAGTTCATCCAAAGGAAAAAGCCTGGCATGGATGTCAGACGGGCACTAAAAGTTTATTTAGCTAGAACCAGGGGGTTCAGACAGTCAACGGCGCTGTTTCTGAACATCAGGTCAGGGTATCAGGGGCGTTGGGCTACAAAACCCCTGATCTCCAAATGGGTGAAACAAGGAATCACTGAGCCTTATAACGCAAAGGGTAGAGTTCCTCCCCTCCAGATTTGGACCCATTCAGTGCGCAGTGCAGCCACGTCATATGCCTTTAAGGCAAGAGCCTCCTATGAGGAAATCTGTAGGGAGGACAAGTGGGCTTCTCTTCACATTTTTGATAAACATTATAAGATCAATGTTTTCCAGTCAGCAGAAGCTGCCTTTGGCAGAAGGGTGCTACAGACTGTACTGGATTCTTCCACTGCTGCTTGCTCCCACCCTTGAGTTTTTGGTCAGATTGCTTGGGTATGTCCCAGCAGGAGGAGGATGCAGAGCTATGAGGAGAAAGGAGAATTGGTAACCTACCTTCGGTGAATTCCTTTCTCTCATATGCTCTGCATACTCCTCCGACCCTCCCTGCCAAGCAGCATAATGAGTAATACAGGGGGCGGGACTCTGCTTAGATAAGATTATTTAGATGTGGATATTTAGTCAGTTTGGACAGTTATTTAGGGCTTTCGCCTGATTAATGATTTTAGGAAAAGGGGGGTTGGTTTTGCTGTTCTTACAACCATTACTTCTAGTTTTCGTTCGATGAGGATGGTCAGATTCTTCGGCTTGCAAACGAACTGGCAGGGAAGCCAGGTAGCTCCGTGATGCAGGCGCAGTAAAGAAAAAAGATCATCTGCCTCCTAGTGGTCAATGGTAGAGCTACCCAGCAGGAGGAGTATGCAGAGCATATGAGAGAAGAATTCACCGAAGGTAGGTTACGAATTCTCCTTTCTTCCAACTGAGGCCTGTAGTCCTTGTTCACACTTATCCAAACGATACCACATCTTGCGCATGTGATGCCACACGTAAAACATTAAATACAAAATTAATAACATATAAATACAACAAAGTACAATGCTAAAATCAAAAATGCAGTTGCCTTGGGTAGTCAGTTATACTACCTGTAAGCCATTTTTATATGCTGGCTGTGACAAATCAATATTTGTGCTAAGTTACGCATCCTGCCTTGTGTGACCTCCAACACAACATCTTTTTAACAAGGGAATGTATCCTAGGGGGCCAGGCCATTTACACTCCAGACGCCGTCAGGCATAAAGATGACCAGTGATACCCCAGCTCAGGTCACCTTCATGAGTTCAATTAACAAGAGTTGCGTGGGAGTTAAAGCAATCCGGGGTATTCGGTTTGCCCCTTTACAACCTTGTTTATCCCAATACATAGGAGCATGATCCTGTTGAGGTAATTTCATTTTCACCACAGTCAAGTGCTTTAATTGCTAACAACATAAATATAAGCATTTCAGTTCCTTCAACAAATTCAGTAGCCATCACCAGGAAGTAGCCATGTTGGTGTAAGGCCAAAAGGAACAGTAGGCTTTCTGCAAAATATAAGCATAAATGTTATAATCATACATAAAAGCTATTTTTGAACAAAGCCCTGCAGCTTTAACATGAAGGTTCATGACTGCATTCAAAGGTGCAAAAATCATATTATTGATTACTCCTGTTGCCTCAGCTTGCCTCTGTCGAGACAAATAGCTATTGACTCACCAGTTTTTATTACCCAGTATGTATTTCCATTACCTGCAGTTATTACCTCCCTAATCAGGTGTCTTAATTACCAGCACCTTAGCCCACCCCTGCAAAGTGCCCGTAGGGGTAAGCTGTCTGATTCACTGCTTGAGTAGCCCATTATGGCGCTCCACCAACCGTGAGGCTTGTGGGTAGTGAAGGATGTGGAGTGTCCACTGCACATTCCACTCATCTGCCCATTTCTGAACTTCTTGTCCCTTGAAATGACTTCCATTATCAGATTGGATTTCTTCAGGAAATTCCCTTTTCTCCTTCTGTCCCCTGTCAGTGTTCCGCATGGGTAGCTGTGCGCGTGGCCGACAGGAGGCAGAAGAAGAATTTCTTGATGCGCATGCGCGGGGCTGCCCATCTCTCCTCAGTCTTATCTTCTGCCTTCGGCCAATAGGAAGGCATTTTGGCATTCTCCGAACTAAAAAAGAAAAAGAATTTACTTCAATTAGGAAGTGAAACAGACAAAGGGGGCAAAGAATTGAAGTGCGCGCCCACCGACTCCGCTGGCTGCGACACAAGCGGGGACGGGCCCGGAGCCTTTTAACCCACCCACCCCAAGGTTGCTGCGCAAAGCGCCTGGGAACCAGGGAACCCTGCACCGCTGGAGCAAGCGGAACACCGTCCCCCCTCGGGGAACAAGCAGGGTCCAGACCGCAGTAGCTGCCGCGCAAAGTGCCCGGGAGCCAGAGTGGTCGGAGAGCTGGGAGTGCAATCCAGCAACGAGAGGGTCGCCACACAAAGTGCCCGAGGACCGACCACTAGAGCCGTGAGTAGCCCGGTAAGGGCTAGTGGGACAAACTCCCCTCCCCGGCTCCACATCGTACCGCCGCAGGCTGTGAACAGCCGGAGAAGATCTCTCTCCTCCCCCCCCCCCCTCTTTTTTAAGTCAGGGAACCGGGAGGGAAAAAATGGAGGGAGCGGCGGAACGGGGAGCTATTCAGTCTGCCCCGAGACAGGATGATGCCCCCACAGATATAGCCTCCCTCACGGCCTCCATGGCTAAAATCCAGCAGTCGCTGGATCGCCTGTGGGAACTACAGGGGAAGGGGGATAACAACCCCGCCCCTCCCCCCACTGCAGGCAAAAAGGCGGGAAAAACCCTGCGCAAACTGACTAAGGCCAAGCGACCACTAGGGGGCTACAAATCCAGGCTACTAGGCTCCCCTCACTAATCGGCTGAGGAAAGTGGGGGAGAGTCTCACTCAAAGAGGCCTAGAGAGCAGGTCCTCTTAGATCTAGCATCAGTCAGACCTGGACTCCCCTCAGGAGTGGGAGGACTTAGAGGACTTTGCCCCTCTAGATAGCCAGGACCCCAGGGACAGGGAGAGACAATTCCCCCTGCCATGCAGGAGTGAATTTATGGCCCAGTTCTCTAAGACCCTTAAATTGGTGGAAAAACCAGCAAAAGAAGCCTCATCAGACTCCCAAGAGGATGATGACTGGGATTATATCCCCATATGTCATGGCAAAGAATTGGGCGCCCCCCTAGATAAAGCCTTCGAGAAACTGATATTGGGGGAATGGAAACAGCCAGAGAAAAACCAAATAATGAATAAAACACAGACCTCTCTGTATTATCTCGAAAAAAGGAACCTCTCCTGAAAAATCCAAAAGTGGATGCAGCTGCTGTTTCCCTAGCAAAACAGACTGTCTTTCCCACAGAAGGGGATTGTTTCCCCAAGGACCTCACAGATAGAGGGATAGAATCCTCCCTCCGTAAGGGGCTGGATTTCTCGGCCACCTCGCTTAGGGTCAGTCTAGTGTCCTCTTATGTAGCCAGAGCTCTACTAGCCTGGACTCAGGAAGCCCAGAGTGCCACAATATCCGATAACAAGGCTCAAGTGCTTGCTGCCCAGATCAACTTGGCTACAGCCTTCTTAGCGGACTCCACGATGGATTCCACATTATGGTCCGCTAGCTCTGTGGCTTCATCAGTCTCAGCGAGGCGTAAGCTATGGCTTAGATCATGGCAGGGAGACTCTACTGCCAAGAACCTCCTCGCCGCAGCTCCCTACAAAGGACTTAAGTAATTTGGAGTCTGTCTGGACACTGTTTTAACAGACGCAAATGACAAGACTAAACAGAAATCTCTACAGCAAATGGGGGTGAAAAAGAATATTTTTTGTTCCTACTCTTATAGACCTAGAGGAGGATTTACCTCAGCCTACGGAACCTTTAGGAGACAGGGTCAATACAGATCTGAACAAACAAATAGATTCAACCCTCATAGGGGAGGTAGAGGCCAAGGGTTCAGACATGACAAACAGAGACCAAGAGGCTTCTCCCAAAACCAGAAAAAGGCTGAGGCATGACTATCTAGATATTCTGGAAGTCTGAGGCAGGCTGCAACTTTTCTCAGCAGGCTGGGAACAGTCAGTCTCCGATGCATGGGTTCTGGCGTGTCTCTCCCAAGGCTATCAAATAGAGCTAAAAGGTTCTCCCACTCAGGGCTTCATCCCGTCTCCGAGGTCAGCAAATCACCACAAGCACTCAGTGAAGCTGGGAGAAATTCAGAGGCTTATGAACATCAGGGCCATAGAACCAGTTCCCCCAGAACAGGTGGGCCTAGGCCTGTACTCAATCTTATTCCTTGTCCCCAAGAAGTCCGGCGGCTGGAGGGCAGTCCTGGATTTAAAACGATTGAACAAGTCTGTGCGCTACTAGCGTTTCAAAATGGAAACGGTGACCTCTATCTGCCAAACCATCAGAACCAACGACTGGCTAGCATCCATGGACCTCAGGGATGCATACCTCCACATCCCAATATGGCAACCGCACCGAGCATACCTTCGCTTCTGCTACCAAGGGGACCACTACCAATTTCGGGCCCTTCCATTCGGTCTCTCTTCAGCGCCAAGGACCGTCACCAAGATCCTGGTACCATTAGTGGCGAACCTCAGGAAGGAAGGGATACACGTCTATCCATATCTCGACGACCTACTACTGCGCTCGAATTCCCGAGAGAGGCTCCTGGAAGACCTGGACAGGACAATAGCGTACCTCAGGGATACACGGGTTCCTGATCAACACAGAGAAGAGTCACCTAGTACCATCTCACACATTGGAACACCTCGGAGTATTAATCGATACTACCTTAGGCAATGCCTACATCCCAGCAACCAAACAACAGCGTGTCAGGTCAACGATAATAAACCTCAAACACAGGCACCGGGCAAGACTGAAGTCTCTAGCTCAGCTACTAGGCCTACTGGTTTCCTGCTCCAGACAGGTACAATGGGCACGATTCCACCTTCACCCCTTGCAACAGCTGCTGAGGCCTATGCAGCTAGAGCTCACCAGAAGACTAAATCCCTGAGTCACCATTCCACGGGGATTAATGCAGTCAATGTCCTGGTGGTTAGACCCAAAAACATTCAAAGTAGGAGTTACTCTATCCCAACCTACTCAGATAATACTAACAACAGATGCCAGCCTGACGGGATGGGGAGCCCAGATGGGAGCCACATCACTGCAGGGGTTATGGTCCCAGTCGGATCTGAAACAGAACATCAGCGTCCTGGAGCTCAGGGCAATTCGCTTAGCCCTACAACAACTGATCCACCTGATTGGATTTGCACACGTACTGGTTTACACGGACAATGTATCAGCAAAAGCATACGTCAACCACCAAGGGGGATCCAGGGTGGTATCACTCCAGTGCGAAGCGGTCAGGCTATTCACGTGGGCACAACTCAATCTTCGCTCCTTGAAAGCGCTGCATATCAAGGGAACAGAGAATATCCAGGTGGACTGGCTGAGTCGCCAGACGTTAGACCCGAACAAATGGCAACTACATCCGGAGGTATTCCAGGCCCTTGTAAGGAAATTTGGCCTACCAGTCCTGGACTTGTTTGCGAGCAGGGACAACAGACAGCTTCACAGATACATGGCAAGGACAGCGGACGGGACGGCAGGCAGTCAACACCCTAAACCAAGACTGGCCGAGAGGCCTACTCTACACCTTTCCCCCCTTTCCACTGATAGCAAGGACAATAATTAAAGTGATCAGGGAACAGGCCCAGGTGATCTTGGTGGCCAAGGAGGCCATGGTTTTCCGACTTAGTGAAGTTGAGTCAGACAACTCCATTTCAGCTACCATTAAGACAGGACCTACTAATAAAGGGGCCCCTGTTATGCAGCAACATTCCCATCCTAAAGCTGACAGCATGGCGCTTGAGCACTTGGCCCTAAGAGCTCAGGGTTACTCAGAGGAGGTACTGGCCACCTTACAGCAAGCTAGACGTCCAGCTACTAGAAAAGCTTACAGGTCATCCTGGAAAACCTTTTCCAACTGGGTAGGGGAAAGAGGACTAGATCCCTCTCAGTCAGGAGTGAACATAATTCTGCAATTCCAAGATGGGCTAAAGAAGGGTTTAAGGCCAAACACACTAGCTCGCCAATCGGCAGCTGTTACTTCGGTCCTACAATCACTATCGCAAAAACGCATTTTCCCACATAGGCATATAAAACAATTCCTACGAGTGGCTCGTAACATTTCCCCTCCAGTGACCCACAGGTGCCCTTCGTGGAGCCTCAGTCTCGTGTTAGATGCCCTTACCAGGGCTCCCTTTGAGCCACTCAGACATGTTTCGTTATACATGCTCACCCTTAAGGTAGTATTTTTGGTGGCGGTGACCTCAGCTCATAGGGTGTCTGAGTTAGGGGCATTATCAATGGACGACAATTTTTGCTCCTTTGGGAACCAGTCGGTTACTCTTAAAATCGACGAAGCGTTTATTCCCAAGGTGAACTCGATTTTTCATAGATCACAGGAACTAGTGCTGCCATCTTTTTGCCCCAGCCCTGTTCATCCTCAGGAGAAAGTGTATAGCACACCCTAGACGTCAGGAGAGCCCTTAAGGTCTATCTCAAGAGAACCCAGGGTCTGAGGTCAACATCGGCCTTATTCATTAATATCAGGCCTAGATACGAGGGAAAGAAGGCTTCAAAGGCCTTGATCTCAAAATGGGTAAAACAATGCATAGCTGAGACATACAAGGCAAAGAATAGGGTCCCTCCACTGCAGATTTGGGCTCATTTTGTTAGAGGAGTGGCCACTTCGTATGCATTTAAGGCTAGGGCCTCCTATGACGAAATTTGTAGGGCGGCTACATGGTCCTCCCTACATACTTTTGTCGAACATTATAAGCTTGATTTCTTTAAATCCGCGGATGCGGCATTTGGCAGGAGGGTCTTGCAGACAGTTCTGGAAGTTCCCAGGGCTGTTTGCTCCCGCCCATGATTGGAGCTCGGGTACATCCCGTGCGGAGCACTGACGGGACAGAAGGAGAAACAAAAATTGGTCACCTACCTCGGTGAATTTGTTTCTGTTCTGTCCAGCTGTCAGTGCTCCAACCCTCCCTGTCAAACAGCACCAGTACAGATGGGGAGAGTTTAGGGATATAAGTACTCTTAGTATTAGTTTTAGTTAATTAAACAGGGTTCTAAAGTTATTTGGTTCATAAGATCCCTGAAGGGATTGCACATGTTAACTTATATAATTAAGAGAATTTCAGGAAGATGGATACGGCCATCGGCTTGCTATGGACTGAGGAGAGATGGGCAGCCCCGCGCATGTGCATCAAGAATTTCTTCTTCTGCCTCCTGTTGGCCACGTGTAGAGCTACCCGTGCGGAGCACTGACAGCTGGACAGAACAGAAACAAATTCACAGAGGTAGGTGACCAATTTTTGTTTCAAATGGCCTAATGGCCTTCATTGTAGCAGATATGCTTCACTTTCTGGCACATAGAGCATTGTTTTATCACCTGTTTCCACAGATCATCCCCCCACAATGGCCTACCATGAATTAACCAATTATCGTGTTCCCATTTGGGTCCCCAAAGTGTCAGTCCATTGGAAGACCCTGGCTCTAACTTCTCCCATAGACCCACACTACAGTGCATTTTATCCAGTCCCACCAGAGGATCATTCGATGTTTATAAAACACGCAGTACCAAATTCTCTGGTAATTCAAACATCAACAGAATGCCAAGCAAGGAGCACTGAGACCTCCCCTTCTGATAAGGAGGGCAAACAGATGTATATTATGGGCAGAAAAATGTTCTCATCAACAGTGATTTTAAGGGTGGCCTCCTTTCATATTCCTTTTCACCCAGCATGTTGCAAATATCTCAGATTTATGTTTGACTCCAACTGTTATCAATACAAGGTTCTCCCCTTTGGACTGTTCACAGCCCGAAGAGTATTCACTAAACGTCTCGCACCAGTGACAGGTATCCCTTGTTTTCTGAGGTAGGCTTTGTTCCCTTACCTTGGTGATTGGCTCCTTGCTTCCCATTTAAAAGACCAACCCCAAGATAGCATGTAGTTCACCATAGACCACCCACAACAATTAGGACTTGTCATTAATTTTCAAAAATTCTGTCTAATTCCTTCAAAAACTATTTGATTTATAGGTGCAGATGTGGACACAGACAGACAAAGAGCATTCCTCCTTGCAGAATGATTAATTGCCTTCCAAAACTAGATTGCTACGCTCCAGTCTTACCCAGCTCAGACTCTGCGATACTTACTCTGCCTCCTTTAACATATGGCCTCAGCTACCACAGTGATCAAATAAGCCAGGCTCAGAATGAGACCTCTGCAGCATTGGTTGGCATGCAAATACTCCACTTCCACAGACAACATCGTCAACATGCTCATTTATACCCCACTCCATTCTTCATACTCTGCTCTGGTTGACAAGAGAAAAAAATTAGCTAGCGGGAACAACCTGTGCCACAGGTTTCTAATTACCACTGATGCTTCTATGGTGGGTTGGGGTGCCCACTGTCACACACTCAAGTGAGCGGAACTTGGATTTCATGGAAACGTTCCCTACACATCAACCTTTTGGAGCTAAAAGCAGTCCGACTACCCATGAAGGCTTTCCTTCCTTACATCAAAAGGAAGATAGTGCAAATCACCACCAACACCACCATAGCTATGTAGTGCAAATTACCACCACCACCACCATAGCTATGTAGTACTTAAACAAACAGGGAGGCATACGTTCCTCCAGACTATGCAAAGAGACGATAAAATTATGGAAGTGGTCCATTCTCCACAATATCCTACCAATAGCCACACATCTGACCGGTCGTTCCAACGTGATCACAGATGGCTTGAGCAGAACTCCCACCTTCCAAAAGTGGATGTTCAACAGGTCAGTGGTCCTAGATCTATTCTCAAAGTGGGGTCAACGCCAAATAGACCTCTTTGCAACTCCCCAGAAGACACAATATCCTCTATTCTACAGTCGAGCAGGGAAAGACTCACTAACTGATGTCTGCCTTCCTTCTTTGGAAAGAACAGTTTCTGTATGCTTTTCCACCATCCCCTCTGATCACCAGTGTCCTAACTAAACTATCTCTAGACAGATCACACAGTCTGCAACAATTAATCAACTTCTTACCTACCTACTCCACTTAAAATCCCAAGGTCTAGGCCCGTCATCCTTGAAGGTTCACCTTGCAGCAGTCTCGGCATGCATACCTCCTGTTGATGGTCAACCTATCTTCTCTCACCTAGTCTTTAAGAGGTTCCTGAAAGGAATTTTCAACATTGATCCACCAATTAGTTTTGGGAAGGCGTATCTTACCTCCCTTTGAATCCATTGCTACGTGCGCTCTACATCTGCTGTCTTTAAAAGTCTGCATGCTGGTTGCTTTCACATTAGCTAGAAGAGCAGGTGAAATAGCAGCTATATCTATGCTGCCATCCTTCCTGTCATTCCACAGTGACAAGGTCACAATTAGATTACCCCTTCCTTTAAGCCTAAAATGGTCACAAAGTTTCATATGTCACAACCTATTACCCTCCCAATGTCAAGTCAAGTTTATTGACGGCACTGGCTCTCGCCATGGCCCAGTAATATACAAACAGTTCTCTACAAACATACACAACTGCTGCTCAAGAGCTAAAAAGGCAGTACAGTCCATGTAAATACATACAAGGTACCTCAAATATCTAAATATTATACAAATAGATTAAAATAAAACAAAGTAAAATAGATTTCTTAGTCGATTTGTCACACTAGTAGCAAGACAATTCCCCACCGCAATCACTGAATCTTCCCTAATATAGGGCACCATCCTTAATACGGCAATTACCACAGTTGTCCCTTCCTGGGTCCCATAGTAAGGGCAAGACTGAACAGATACTGATCGACATTGCCCCAGTATTCCCCATTCCATCCCTCGAAGATCTACCCCATTTGGTTATCCAGCCTTGTCCCTTATATTATATTCCCAGAGAGGACCTTAGAAATATATAACCGTTTCTTGACTGCTAAATGGGTATAAGTTGCCAAGTCTCTAATGGCCTCTTTCTGGGTAAGAGATAATAAATATCTAACTGGATCAGGCACTTGGTATTCACTGGGCAGCCAAGGAACCACCCAAGTTGCCCTCAGGACTTCGAAATAAGGGCATCTCAGCAAAAAATGGTCTACATCTTCCACTTCCTGCTTATAGCAGGAACATAATCTAGCCTCCCGTGGAATATGCTCATATCTCCCTTCCACTACCGCTCCTCTAACCATTTGCCAGCGAAGAAGCATATATGCTCTCCTTAAATTTGAGTTGACCAGAATATCCAAAAATGGCTCAAATAATATCTGGCTCTTAAAAGTCCCTAATTTAGGGGCTACTTTCCATGCTTTTACTCTGGCCATATCCTCCTGGTTGGCAATATCCTTTAGTCGGAGATAAATCTCTGTCTTAATGGCCAGAATAGACTTGTCCTGAAAGTATTGAAGGGAAAACCCCATGGTATTAATTAATTTCCCCAGGTATAAAAGCCATGGATAGATTCGTGGTCCTTGGTACAAAAGTTCTTCCCTCAAGCATTGTACCGGTAATGCAGCATCGTGCATCTTTAATAATCTTAACCAGTAATTGATGAAAGCTTTCTTCGCCAAAGAATCAATAGAGGGAATACCCAATTCCGCTCGTAGTATGGCTCCCGGAACTCCCAATGGGGCCCCCAAGAGCCGCCTAAGAAACAGATTCTGAACTCTCTCAAGCGGAAGCGTATTGAGAGAAGGGATGAGTTCCGCACCGAACAGTAGGGTGGGGGGGGTCTTAGCCCTGTAGACTTTCAGTAGTTCAGAGAGGGGTATACCTCTCGAGAGCCTGCAGGCTCTCAGCAAAGGGTGTACAGCCTGCCTAGCGATAGAAGCCCTCCTAAGCAAGTGACTATTCCATGTACCTCTCTTATGTATAACTACTCCCAAATAGGAGAAATTGTTTACCAGCTCTATTCTTCCTTTTCCCAGCTGCCAACTTGGCGGTCTTACAGTCTTCCCCACAACCAGCACCTTAGTTTTGGAAAGGTTCAAGGTCAGCCCATTAACCTCACAATACGTTAAAAATTTCCCTAGAGCTCTTTTGATCCCTATCTCCGATTGGGCCATGAAAACTATGTCATCTGCAAATTGTAAAAATTGCAGACTTGTACTTCCCACCCTAGGAGGGTGGGTATCAGTTTGGGACATATAACTGCTCAAATCTGCGAGATATAAATTGAAAAGAAGGGGAGCGAGAACGCACCCCTGTCGGACTCCTCTTTTAATTGGGATAGGTTCAGATAATCGAGTTCCTCTAGGTTCTCTTATTCTCGCTTCATTGTCTGTATATAATCTAATGATTGCTGACAACAAATTTTCATCGATGTTACTAGCCCTCAGTTTCTCCCAAAGGCTGGTCCTTGGCACTGAATCAAAGGCCTTAGCTAGATCTGCAAAGGCCAGGAATATCTTTCCACTCCTGATCTTATAGGTTTTATGAATAACATGTTGCAGAATATAACCACAATCAAGAGTCGAGCAACCTGCTCTAAACCCAAATTGGGCAGGAGGTATTAGATCCCTTTCCTTAGCCCATTTTTCCAAATGTTCAAGGAGCACCTTGGCATAAAGTTTGCCCGGGACTGATAAAAGGCTAATGGGCCTATAGCTGGCCGGGTCTTGACGATTGCCTTTCTTAAATATGGGTATAATTATGCTGGTTCTCCATGATACTGGTAGCTTACCCTGGGAAGCAACAGCTAAAAATAGTTTGGAAAAGATTCGGGCCCATATTAAGGGGGCTGCTTGGATCACCTCAGCAGTCAGGTAGTCGGACCCGGGAGCCTTGTTGGATTTAAGTTTTGAGATCAGTGTCAACAATTTAGTCACTGTAAAGTGTTCTGGCTGCCAATTAAATAAAGAGTTGCCATTCGCTGATATTGGGGTATCTCCCATAATAGGAGCTATATCCGAATATAGGTCCTTGAAGTAGCTCACCCATTGCGGGTCAGTAGGAAAGATACCAGAGAACCTCCTTGGGTTCAAAATTTGATTGAGCCCAGCCCAATAGCCTGCCGTGTCCCCCACTGCCAGTCTCGTTGCCATCTTGGCCCATAGCAAATGGCAATGATTCTGTCTCTTAACTTTAAGCAACCCCCTATAACTAGATCTTCCCTTGAGAAAAACCTCCCAACTCTGCTCAGATTGTTTCTCTACCCAGACCTTTTTTAATAGGATTAAATTCTTTTTAGCCTGCCGGCACTCCAAATCAAACCATGGTTTGGATGGCATACGTATCTCATTCTCATCTATCCTAACCAACAAGAGATTTTGCACATCCCCCAAAATAGCCTCATACAATGGCAGTAATCCTACTCCCTTTGTAGATTCAAACCTCTCTCCAAGGAAGGATATTACATTTGGCATAGAATTTAACCCAACCCCTAACTGTACAAGTTCCCCTAATGTCATCTTCTTAATAACCCGTATTGGACCTCTAAGGCCCTGCTTTTTATTCGCCAGTTTTAAATCTCCAACTGAAATAGTCAAAGCCAAATGATCACTCTCTGGCCTTGGAACAAGAACTACTTTCCCAAACCTGTCCTGATCCACCTCTCTCGTCAGGATCAGGTCTACTTTACTGTTCCCCTGGGGGCCTCTAAAGGTAAAACCCTCTTGCAGGTCCAACGGATTGTCTTCATTAAGAATAGTCAAATGAAATTTATAGATAAGCCCAATGATAGGGGGAATATCATGAATATCCCTGGAATTTCCCCGGTCAGAATTTGCTGTCCGCACCATCTCCCATTCCCCATCTGCCCGTCTGCTAATGTGCACGTTCCAATCCCCTACCAAAAGCAATCGAGCACGTGGGTAAAGCTCTTCTATCCGAATAATATCATCCTCTAAAGCCTGCCATACCTCACCTCTATAATACCGGGACGATAATGGGGGGATATAGATATTTATTATTATAATTTGTCCTTGGGGATTCCTCTGTTTCTGTAACAGCCCTATCTGATATTCCGGGCAGGATGAAGAAATTATCGAGAATTGAATCCCCCATCTTGGCAGACTCAGGAAAGCCAGACCCCCGGATATCCGACCCCTATCCCCGATCTTTGTTCCACCATGCAAAAATATCTGAAAGCCCCCTAAGGCGAGATCCTCCATATCCCTCATCCAGGTCTCCTGCAAGCAGTTTAAATTATAACTTTCTAGAAACTCAAGGCTATCTTTATCTTGGGTCAAGGATCTAAGACCTGCAACATTCCAAGATAGAAGTCGAAAACATGCTTCCCTTGAAGTGTTACAGGGAATACCCTGATTAACTTCATCAGCCCCCTGAAGATGAACTTTAATGCAATCACTGCCCAGTTTTTCGGTGGGATCCAGTCCCTCCTGTCATTTTGACGGGCTTCGTACTAATTCAATTTCAGCTGGACTATCCCGTACCACTACGTTACTAGTTCCTACATGGACCTCACTTGCCAATTCCTGCTCGCCCATACAGGGCTGCATTTGGCTGCCCCTTCCCTTCCCCCATGCTAGAATAGGGGAGGGGAAACCCTGTTCATCTAAATCCAACACTCGGATTGCAGTCCAGTCAAGATCATCCCCTCCCACTTTAGGTCTGCCATCATAGTTCTCAATTCTTGGTGCCCTAAATTCAAAAACATTTGATTGGATAAGATCCATAACCTGAGACAATCTAGTGTGGAGGGCATCCTGATCCATGGTTGGCATCTGTTGAAGCTTATCGCAAAGTGATACTGGGACTTGACAACCCCTGTCCCATCAAGTAATCCCCCAGATCTGGTGCTATATTCCCCTGAAATACTTTGCTAATTATCTCATCCAGCGTGGGGCCCTCCATGCTACTTTCTGCTTGGTGGGGATCTAATTTCGCGGGTTGCCTTATCTCCCCAATAGCTAGATCGGGCGGCTGCTGTTCTATACTCAACCCTTCCTGGGATGGTTGGGTTAAATTAACCCCCTCTACCCCGGGAACCATACACTTCTGTGGTTCCCAGAGCATCTCCTCCTCTTGTTCGATTCCCTTAGTTGGGAGAGTATTAGGAGCAAGATTCCATCTGGGTTCAATCGGGATTCTGTTAGGTGAAGAGATGAAATCAGCCCTCAGACTATCCTTAGAACAGGGCTTGATATCCTCCTCTATCTCCCATACTCTGTCAATGGAGATCCCTCTCCGGAGTAACGTTTTCCTAGCTTTGAATATAGCTACAACCCAAAGTGATGTAGAAAACCGGATTCTCAGCCTGTAACACTTATTTTTGGGAGGTAAAAACTGTAGCTTAATTATATCTTTAAGTCTAACAGACTTCCCCAACAAATAAGATAGGTGAAATACAATTTTCCCTACATCATCCCAATCATGTTCTGTACCATCATAATCTCTCCCAATATACATATAAAGTTCTGATTCTTGACAAGCCCAGTTTTTAGGGCATTGTTTGCAAGAATCCAACTTAGGAATTTGTTGAGAGCCCCNCCCAAAGGGTGTCCCAGCCCTTGTATTAGTACTTGCAAGGGGGAGAAACAGCCAATAAGCTCCATGCACCAGCAGAACACAGGGAGTCTCTTTCTCCTCCCTTCCCCCACAGCTGCAGACACTCCTCCCCCCCCCTCCCAATGTTAAGAGAGCGTTATCCTTTTATTTGCAAAAGACTAAACCTTTTTGCAAATCCAATTCCCTATTTATAAGTTCAGAGGGCGCCTCACCTGGCAACAAGGTATCACCTTGAATGCATCTCTTGCTTGTTGTTTGTTTGGATAACGCTGGAAGATAGGGCCATCGTTAAACAGCAATAGTACTGTATTTTTCTTTAAAATGTGTGTTTTTCCGGCGGCTTTAGCTGCTACTTACATTTTGTTGTATTGTTATATGTCTTTGTTGGCCAAGGCAAAAGCCCGTGCCAAATAAATTGAATTAAATGCATCTCACTCTGTTACACTCTGGCAGATAAACAACCCCCAGAGGAATTTAAAGGCCATTCTACAGCATGGTCACTTCTGCTGGCTGGGCTCTTAGTTGCCCTATAGAAGAAATTTGCAAGGCAGCAATATGGAGCTCAGCTCACACCTTTGCCACTCTGAACATTGTAGCCTGTGCTGATGCAGGATTTGGGAGAGTAGTCCTTCAGTCCCTCTTTAAGTAGACTTCCTTCTCCCTGTTGGGTTGATTGCTTTTTTATTCTCCCACAAGTGAGTGTCGCGGAGCCCCACTCAAAGAAGAAACTAGGGTTACTTACCTGTAACCATGGTTCTTCGAGATGGACTCAGTCACTCGCACCACCCACCCTCCTTCCCCTCTGCATCTACTTCGTGACTTCTGATGTGGAGGTTGGAAGGAACTGAAGTAACGCACACTTCTCTCTGCCTTATGTACTGATGACAGGAAGCCCACCAAAACATAAACCACAAAGGGCCCCTGTTGGCGCATAGATAATTGCTTGGAGAAGCGTCCGAGACCAATCAGCATAGGCGTAGAACCCACAGGTGTGAGTGATGGAGCCCATCTCGAAGAACCAAGGTTACAAGTAAGTAACCCGAGTATTTCACTGCTACACCATCATGTGGTCTTGGCCATTTCTCTTTGTGAGGTCTTTTTTGTAAAATGGTAACGCTCTCAAAAGTACCCAAGTGATCTTTCTTTAATGAGATTAGACTTGTACGTCAATGGGGCATAAGCACCTCTGAAAAGCTTGCTCAAAATAAATCTACTCACTTCTGCACCATTAGAAGTGTTCTAGCTTCCATTATACGGCTTTTATATTGGTTAAGTCACCTTGGACACCCTAGCTGTTACCACAAGCATTTTAGTCCAGTTAGATTAACTATTATCGTTTGGCAGTTCTATTAAGACTGGCATTACACCTCATGTCGTCATATGGTGCTTTGCTGTCTAATACTGAAGACAACATTCATTGCCTGAAATGCCTCAAATAGGCATAATCCTGGCCTGTGTTGGTTTGGGTTTTGCCTTTACTTTATATGCAGAGATTATTTTTTCAATTTAAACTGCTCAAAAGGCTAAGTAATGTCTCCTTGCCATTTGGGTGCTATAAAGTTGATGATCAAATAATAAACTTTTCCTTGATTTATATGGAATATAGATAAATTGGTAGAACAGCTTTAATATTCTATCCTGTATTATTTTGATTTTAACAGAGCATCCTATATTAGCAGCATGTTTGTTTCGGGATTTTTTCTTTCATGTCTTGAAAAGTGAGTTTTAGTATCCTCTTTTTCCTATAGGAAGTGTACAGGAATTCTATGCCTGCCTCAAGTTTTCAGCAGCAGAAACTTCGAGTCTGTGAAGTGTGTTCAGCCTACCTTGGTCTTCATGATAATGACAGGCGGCTTGCTGACCACTTTGGAGGAAAATTGCACCTAGGGTTTATCGAAATAAGAGAGAAGCTTGAGGAACTCAGGGTAAGTCCCGCTTCCTTTCTTAAGACTTAGTGATTGCTTAAATAAACTCTTCATGAACTTTTCCCACTTATCTCAACACAAGTTTCAGGAGCCAAAGTATACTGGTACTTTGACTGGGCAGCAGAGTATTTATGCACATGCTTAATTTCGGTTGACTGTTAGTAGGACTAAGTGCATCCTTTAACGTCAAGCAAGTGTGTAAGTTCTCGGATTCAGATCTGAATGCAGCAAATGCTTTCTTTTAGAGCATGAATGGAAGTGTGTATGCACTTATACTTGTGAGGAAAAGAGTTAGTCTAAATAGCTTCCAAGAGCAAGAATGTTTCTAACAATTACAAGTAAATTGTCAGTGCTATATAGAAAGCTACACAGTTCAACATCCAGAATTATAATTTGAGTTCCCCTAGCTCTGTCTACCAGCTACAATAAAACAATGGATAATATTGCAGATTTCTAAATTGCCTGTTACAAATCTTGAATTACATTGTTTACAAAGAAATAAGATAATGCTTGCCTCCTTTCCTTGGAGGTCTAGTCAAGATGCTATACTAAAAAACAAACTTTTGGTTGAAGAGAAAGTAAATTAAGGCTTTTACAAATTCTGTCATGTTCCAAAATGGATGGAAATTGTAAATTAAGGCTCCCGACTTGAGTATGCCATGCAAGCAGTAAAGGCATTGTAGTGTGTGTCGTATTGTGCTTGCTTACAACTTAGGCTCCATTCAACCACACTTTGCCTTGGTCTTTCAGCCCCAGTGCTCTTCCTCTGCAGGTTGGGGGCAACACTGAAGCTGGAGACAGCAAGCGTCTCCTTATGTGCTTGATCTGTCTCCACTGTGGCCAAAATTTCTCCACGTGGTTGCCCCATTCCCATACACGCTTCCTTCACCACCTGACTGTCCCCAGACTTGTCTTGCGTACACATCCATCAACCTTGTTCCACACACCCCACACACCACACACACACACACACAATACTTGGCTGTCCTGTTCTCCTCAGCCCAAAGAAAGACGCACACAAAAAGCATACATACACTTCCCCCAACCCCACCTGCCCCCCAGTCTTGTTCCTGAATACTATCATCCATCTGACAGCCTTCTCCCCCACCCCAGTATGTATGTGCCCCCTCCTCATACAAACTGTTTCCCACCATTTTCTGCCCCACAACCTTGTCCGTGCATACACATCACTCATCTCTCAGGCTTGTCTACCCATAAACACACTTCCCCTCCTTCCGCCCAACTGCTTCCCCGCATGTCTCCCTGTACACATCTGGTATTAATCAGCCGCTTTCTATTCACCCCACGCCACCCAGTGCTTGGCTATCCCATTCTCCCCAACCCAAATGAAAGCGTATAGACAAAGGAAGAGGGAGTGGGGGGCAGCAAGCTGCCCCGACACCCTCCTGTCCCTATCTTCAGTGTTGCCTCTAACCTGCAGAGGAAGAAGACTGAAAGACCAAGGCAAAGCGTGGGTGCATGGAGTCTAAGTTGTAAGCGAGCACAAGATGTGAGACTAGACAATATCTTTACTGCTTACATGGTACACAAGTTAAGGTGGGAGCCTTAACTTACAATTTCCATGCTTTTTGGAACATGATTGAATTTGTAAGAGCCTTAACTTCTCTCTCAAAGTTTTTTTTTTAGTATAGAATTTTCTCCTTTTCTTGAAACTGCAATGCAGTAAATTCCCCCTGCTGACACATTACCAACCTGAGTTTGATTAACACCCTAACAGTGAAATTTCAGGATTTCAGAGCCACACAATCTTATTCCAAGAATCACAATTCTCAGCTTCATGAATGTACTCTTGTGTCTCCCTCCCTTGTTGCATAGATTGTAAGCACCTGGAGGTAGGGACCTGTTCCTTAACTATTGATTGTACAGCACCAGGTACCTGCTTGTGCTATATTATTATTAATAATAAATATAGGGCTTCCAAAAATCTGGGGGGACATACCCCCCTTCATCATGAGTTACCTGTACCCAGCCCCCACTCCACAATTCCAAGTTTACCTGCCTCCAGTCCCCCTCCTTCCCCCACTCTAACCTTAGAAATGCTCTTCCCCAAGGTGACAGAGGAGAGGCAGGGCTAATAGACTTACAAAAATGGCACAGGACATTTTAAAACCCTGCTGCTAAGACCTAGAGTGCACGGAGGAGCAGGAAATGGTCACTCCCTCGAATGTCCTAGGCTGTAATCTCCAGCCCTTTCTCTGGCCCGGATCAAAACCGTTCAGAATTCATAACTATCATAATTATGGTGGACTTAATTAACAATTAATTGTTAATAATTAACAATTAAGACTGACTTACGTGCAAATGAGTTATTTGGTTTGCATTCAGTATTTCAATGTGCTGCTCTAGCTTAGGATCAGAGTTTTTTCGTTTGTAGTTTATGGAACTCTTTTGAAGATGAACCTTCTTGAGTGAAGAGAGACGGTTTATTTTTCTCTTTTTGAGAGTGTGGGATATGTATAGCAGAGTCAGAGATGATAATGACTCGGTGAACGTTGCTGGAGAGTTGTTTTTTTTCCCTTTAAGAGCCCATGTATTCAATCCATGAGATATATTCAGCTACAACACCCCTGCTGAAGGGTGTATAACACCCGAAACACACTGGACTGTATATAAAGTTAGGTTATACAACGTTGAGCTATGTCCATTTAGATAAAATTGGTGTATATTTTAGTAGATTGGTGGTTCATTTTTGTATACTTTTTGAATAAAATTTAGACATATTTTGTACAATATTTCTTTTTTAACTTGTTCTTTTCTTCTTAGCATTGTTTGCTACTTTTTGGTTTCCCTCAGTTTTGTTTGTTTATCATTCGTGAATGAAGGCATTCACAACTGCATAGCATGACTTAAAATAAACCAGACTGGCTGAATATCACAGCCTGTATTGTCCTGCAAAGCAATTAAGGCTGAATGACATGCAAATCATCAACCCAACTCAAGCTTAATATGGCCAAGACAGAAATCCTAATTTCCCTCCAAAATATTCCCTTCCTATTTCCCTCTCAATTTCCATTGAGGGAGTTGCCATCCAGCTGGGGTCTCAGGTGCATAGCCCGAGATTCATCTTTGACTCCTGAAAACCCACCTCTTCATCAGGCCTTCCCTAGCTTGTCATGAGTGAAACTGCATCATCTTCCCCCTCAGTCAGAATCTAGTTCCCTGTAACTCAGTGAAGCCTGTGCACCTGCAATTCCTCAACCCCGTGAATGTACTCTTGTCTCTCCCAATGTTTGCCTCTCCCTTGCCTCTTAGATTGTAAACCCCTTGGGGGGGTAGGGACCTGTCTATAACTATTTGTACAGCGCCAACTACATCGCTGGCACTATATAAATAATAATAACCCATTAACACACTAAGGGGAATGCAGTTGACAGTTTAGACAGCCATCATATGCAAACTAAGACATTCACACATCCTGAAAACATCAAATACTTTGTCCCGTTCAGGGATTAAGACCAGTCATTCCCTCACAGCTGCTATGGCTTTAAGTTAATGTCCGTAAAATCGTATAACAACCATTTCTCAACCAAATTTTCTGAAATTTGAACATCATAAACCCTGCATCCAAATGATTCTCCATACCATATTTCACAAAGAAAGGATAAATCATCTTGATTTTATAACAAATAGAATTTTCAGCTGTGCGAAACTTCCAGATGTCTATTCCAGATGTTGTTTTCGCTCCATTGAGTAACATGGAAACTTCAAAACCTTATAACTTTAAAACTACAAGGTGGATTTATAGAAACAAAAGAAAACAACCAGACGTACTAGGATTCACCCTTGGATTTTATGACACCGCTACATCTCAAAATGCTTGAATTAAACTCCACTTTGAAGTGAAGAAATGGTAACCGGAAATAAAATCAATTCTGCCTCTGATTTTCAAATGTGTGTAACGTTTTTGTTTTACATCTGATTACCACAAAATTTGGACAGCCTCAACCCTCACCCAAGCAATCATCTCTGCCAAATTTCAGACAGATAAGGTAAAGGGTCCCAATTTCCTAAGGAATAGGATTTTTGGAGATTTTATAAGGAATAAAAAATTTTAACGGTACTTGCAAGTCACCTTGCAAGAGTCATTCCCGCCGATCTATAATATTGCTGGGTAAACCATCACGACCCAAAAGAAGGTCTTACAAATATATAAATCTCTTCTATCATGTCCTGAAGGTGACAAGACTTGGGCTTGGCCTGCTCTCCAGTTGTAATGAGTTCTACACTCAGTGGCCCTCTGAGAATTCCATCTCCCCAGACAGTAGTTCAGTCTGGGGACTGTCAGTGGAATCATTTCTCATTGCAACAGTTATGTCTCCAGTGCAGTGACAGAGCCAAGTAGCAGCCCATTTGGGGCATCAGTTATTTATCTCCAAGTATAATTGAAGAGAGCTCATTAAGTTCTTAACCGGGCATATTCTGACTGACTACTTATTCACTCACCTCTGCTGTCCTTCCCCATGGCTGGTGCTTGCAGAGCAAGGCGGAATTAGTATAGGAACTAACATTTTAAAACCATGACCGTCACTTTGAAATATCTTCCAAGAGAAATTTGTAAGTTTGAAACAATAACTTATTTGGGACTTGCTTTCTGAATGAAGTTAACTATGTCAATGCGATACTGACAGAGAAATGGGAGAGGGTAATACACATCCCCAGAAAAGGGAATAGGAATCAAACATTAACTCACAAGATCATTTTTGTAGCACCTACTGTCTAATAATGCATGTGGCTTATTGAAGATATTCTTCTTGATTTTTAGAGAATTGTGGCTGATAAACAGGAGAAACGAAATCGGGAACGCCTGAAACGGAGAGAGGAGAGGGAGAGAGAAGAGAGGGAGAAATTAAGGAGTTAGATATCTACTCCAGTTGATCAGCATACATTGAATAGCTATTTTATCATGATCATTAGCAATACATCAGCACTATGAATATATCTAATAGGTGCTGGTGGTTTGTAATCATCTGCTTGAGAAACTGTCCAGCAGTTCCTCAAAAACAGACTGCTTTTGTGGCTTCTCAATTAATTTAGTGTATCGATTTATAGATGTTTTAACACATACTCTGGTCCCAGTCCGCATTAAGACTTGAATATGTTTATAAAGGTATTAATAAGAAAAGTTTAGAAACGGGGCCCAAATTGCACAAAAAGTATCGATTCTATCTTTTGAGTGCATATGTGCATTATTTCAATTCCACTGTGATTAGAGCTGCAACCATGTTCCTGAAGATTTGGGCACCCAAATTGGCCTGGCCCTGTTCAGGCACCATTGACACCCGAATGGGATTTGACCATCTGCTCGAATGCACCAGGTGATCTTTGAAAGTGACAGGCCCCAGCTGGGATAGCTCTGCAGCAGTCCCAACCCAGGCCTGTCTCTTTCAAAGGCCGCTCTCACCGCCCTCGCCAACCTCCAGCGCCTATCAGAACACTTTCGGGGGGGAAACCCTGCCCCACCTTTGAAACTGACAGACCTTGGCTGGAGTGGAGCAGGGCCAGGGCTAGGCTCTGCAGTGTTCCTGGCTGGGGCTTTTCGGTTTCCCTGGGTAATGCTTGCATTTTCAGGCATTGGCCACCCAATTGGTCCTTGAGTAGTCGATCAGGAAATGTGGGCATTACCTGCAGGTACTAATTTTAGTACCCATTGCAGCTCTAACCATATTTCAAAACCATTTATTAAGAGTTAAGCCATCTAGCTCTTCCCATTCCTGATTATAGAATACTGAGGAAGGATAAATTGGACAATTTTTTAGATTCAGATTAGTTATATTGAGGTTGTTAATCTCCAAGATCACCTCTGCTGGAGAGAACTCAACATACTGTTTGTATTTTTGTGTGCAATCAATTTTATTCCTCCACGAATAGTGAATCTTGGGAAAAAACCATAAATGTGTTCAGGAACCTTTGTGTCCTCTTCCACAAAACTTATTTGTGGAGAGTCCCATGGAATGCAACCTTGTAAGAGTATAATACAATCTATATATTTTGTGTTTGGTTTCCATGAGGTTGCATGCCACTGCATGATTTCACTCCATTCTTTACTAGTGAAGTCAAAATGTGGCTGAATTAGTCCCTTATATTTACTTCATATAATACAACAATAAGTAGTCCATTACTTTGGCTTATTCAAAATGCATGGGTTTTCTTCTGTTGTCTGTCTCAGTGGTATCTGAGCATCTTCCATTCAATTTGGAAACAATAGAAGTACTTTACAAAATTTCTGTCAAAGCATTTTAAATGTTAATCTGTTTATATTTGTTTGCTTCAGGTCCAGATCCCATAGCAAGAATTCCAAAAGGTAAGCTGCAGGCATTCATTCTAATTATTTATACTGTGTTCATCTTGATATTAGAATACATAAGGCAAGTGTACATTTTTGTGTCAGTTAACGTCCTACAGATATCTACAAACTCAAATCCTCAAAAGCCTGAAAAAGCATATTGTTAATTGTGGACATCAGTGTAGTTGATGCATGGTACCTATGGATTGGAGAAACAACAGCATATCCTGATGTTTTGATACTGCGATGCCAACCTCCTTGAATATATATTCAAGCTCCTTGAATATATTTCCTCCCTCTACTGCAAAGTATTTCATAGCTTTGTATGTTGGTTATTTAAAATTGGGGTCCACACAGAGCTAGGCTATATAGCCTTTGGAACTGCTGTATTTTTTATAAAATAAGTATTAATAAAGATAGTACCCAGAATTCTCTCCCTCATTTTACGTGACATTTTAACACGGAGTAAAGTTATGGTTGTGAGCTCAACTCTGTCCCTAACACCATGCAAAAACTATAGCAATGTCTGCAATTTGCACCAAATAATCAGTCAAAAATATGTCTAACTTGAACCATTGATGAAGACAGGTCTTCAGACTTGTTGAACAGTTACCAGTCCTCTTGCAGAGGAGAGTTGACTCAGATGAGTTGAGCAGGTTGGAACAGCTAAGTGGCTGTGGAACATTTATGTGGGAGTGTTTTGCAGCCTTTGGTTCCAGCAGTAAGTTTGGGAGTAGAAATAAAAAACTTGTAAATCTGCATTATTGAGGGGGAAATCCTATCCTTTGCATGAGCTCTTGCTAAAACTTCTGTGTACCAAATTTTGGGACTATACCTTAGTTTGAGAACATAATCAACAAAGGAGGACAGCACTGGGAGGTCAAAATGAAGATATGGAATCGCAGCCAGTGTCAAACATTAAACCCTTCCTATTATAAATCTAGCAATTCAAACTGACAGCCTGAAAATTCAAGGACTGTACAAATCCCAAATGAAGCTTCCCATTGACTAGCCATGTATTTATCAAGATGATAGCTGTTGACACTCTCCTACTGTCTGCAGTTTTATCTGTACATGTGCTGTAAGCTCCTCCTAGTCTGTAGGCCAACAATAGAGGCTTGTCTGTTACTTCCTTCAGGCTAGTGGTCATGGCTTTGAAAGTTCAAGCCGTATATAGGCTCATGCTTTTAAATCCAAAGATTTCAGAAATCTCAGAGAATATTCCAGCACATCATTTTTGTGTGTGTGTGTGTTGGTGTGAGCTATTGTGGTCTGCCTGTTCGTATATTTAGAGGTGTTTTTAATAAAGCGATACAAAGTACTTTCCCATCTCAAGATTTGAGAGCCTACATAGGTCTGTACAGCCTTATGTTTGGAATTACCCTAGGGAGCAACAACCTCTTGTTTTGATAAGTTAGGGTTGTCGAGGGCAAATGATCAGCAGTGCATCTACTTGTTGTCTTGGAGTAGATTTCTATAGAAAGCTTCATGGGACTAAATGTTTAAAACCTGTCATAGAACAGTTGAGGCACTCAAAAAAGATCTAGTTAGTAGAACTTGAAAAGGTTACCCTCTCAAATAGCACTAGAACTAGCGGACACTCCATGAAACTAACTGGTGGCAGATTTAAAACAAATAAAATAAGGTATTTTTTCACTCAACGCGCAGTTAAATTCTGGAATTTGTTGCCAACTGAGGTTGTCGGTGCCAGTGGTATGGTTGGGTTTTAAAAAGGACTGGATAAGTTCTTGGAGAATACAGAATAGGTCCATTAACGGCTGTTAGCCAAATAGATTATGGGATGGGAACTTTTTACTGTTGGGAGCAGGGAGTGATCAGCAGGGAATGGATTGCTCATTGTGACTGCTGGTACTTTTCCCATACAACTGGGAGTGGCTGCTGTCGGAGACAGGATGATGGTCATTGTTCTGACTCAGTATGGCATTTCTTATGTTCTTACATCTGTCTCAGTCACTGTGAATCTGTTTTCAGATCCAGGTCCCGAGACCGTCGTAGACACCGGTCTCGTTCTGCCTCACGGGAGCGAAAGAGAAGAACTCGTTCCAAATCCCGTGAGAAACGCCACCGTCACAGGTCTCGCTCTGCAAGTCGCAGCAGGAGCCGTAGTCACAAGAGGAGCAGTCATAGCTCCAGAGACCGGAGCAGAGAGCGCAGCTCCAAACGAAGGTAAATGTTGGCCCCGTAAGGGGAAACTTTTCCTCTCCAGGCACACACAGGATAAAGCCCCTCTTAGAATGGCCAAGACCTCAGTGGTAGGCAGGCAGAAGTGAAATAACCTGCCCTAGGAAGGGTTGCTCTTAATCAAATGATGTTTTGAGATTGTCTTTAGTCCTGAAGCATGAAGGTTTATATCCTCCTTCCGGTATTTATAATTTTGAGAAGTTTTGTTTCATTCATAGATATTCAAACCTACCCTTGTTTTTGAAAACCTATATGGCAACGAATTCCACATTGTGTGGGAAAAGTCTTTCAGTTCTGAATTTCATTTTTCAGTTTCAAAAACTCAGGATTAAAATACAATTATTTACTAAGTACACTTTATACATATTTCAGGCACGTTTTTGGGGTCTTTCCAGATTGATTGCTATAAAGCTGTGATACAGTAATAGGGTTGCTTCTAGGGTACTGTTTCTCAAACGGTGGGGCAGGCCCGTAACGGGCACAAGAGAGAATGCAGCTGCTGAGCGTCTACTTCTCATTTGGGAGTGCTATGGAGGATTTCCAAAATAGTGGTAACCTTAATCCACTCATGTAACGCACACTCTGTTTTGTTCCCTAGGCAGCAGTTGAAATTCTTATTTCAGAATTGGGCAAACAATCTTTCCAACCAAGTCAATCTGAGCTAGGAGTGTTACAGTAGCACCAATGGGTTGGGAGAGGGGAGGGGATAAAGTTTATGCAGGTGAGGTGAGGGGGTGTCGAATGCCACAGACAAGAAGTTAGGGCTTGACCTTAAAAAGTTTGAAAGCCACTGTTTTAGAGAAAAGATTCCAAATAGATTTATTAATAATAGCTTATGTGTAACTGTTGTGCTTGGAACTTCTGCAGCAGCTTCTATCTGTGCACATCAAAAGTAATATACAAATATTAAGTTTGACTAAACCTCTGTGAGGTAGAAAAATGTTTTATAGGAAAAAAACCTGAGGCAATGTGTTTGTTACTGAAGTCAGCTTCAAAATGTATATATAGATTGAAAGTCTCCTTTATTTCCAGTCCTGTGCTTTTAGGATTTAAGATAGTGAGATAATGCAAACTCTCAGCATCATTCTTCTAGTGGAGACAATGCAACTTCAGATTCCAGCTTTTTGACTACTTGAACTCCCTTAGGCTGCTTGCCCACGTTACTGTGCCGCGAGAAACTTAAAAGAAGAAAACTCACGGCGGGGAAAGTAACGTGAAGCTTGGAACATGGGCATGGGGGTTAAAAGTCTCCTGTGATGCATCTCGCATTGTTTTCCATCATGGAAGGCAGAGTTGGATTTTGCACCCTGCCTTCCATGATGGAAAACAGTGTAAGATGCATCATATGACACTTGTAACTCCCACGCCCACATTCCAAGCTTCATGTTACTTTCCCCACCATGAGTTTTCTTCTTGTAAGTTTCCCCTGGTGTGGTAACCTGGTCAAGCAGACTAGTGACATAAGGAAAGTTCCAGAAGTCAAGAAACTGGAATCTGAAGTTGCATTGTGCTTAGGAACATTAGTGCTAAGGAACATGTATTGAATGTTTTCCGTATAGACTACTCCTGATTTTTTCAATTGTAATAGTACTTTCTTCTTCGAGGATCTCCGCAATTCTCACTATTGGGATTCACTTCCTGCTCCGCAGATACCAGAAAACCTCTTGTCAGCAGTTTCCAGGCAAATGATGTCCTGGAAAGATCTAGAACATGGTGAGGGCTCCGTCCCTCATTCCCCCCCATGGGGACCCACCCACCCCGGGGGCTTACTGCTTACCTCTCTCAGGCTGGCAAAGTATGCCCAAGCAACCGGGCTTCAAGCGGTGTGCCTCGCCACGCTTTCAGTGAGCAACACTCACGAGCTTTGCCTTTCTCCTCATACCCCTGGCATACTCCTCCAGCTGGGTAGTTCCACCGCTGACCGCCAGGAGGCAGATGAGCTTTTTTCCTCTCTGCGCCTGCATCACGGTGCTACCTGGCTCCAGCGCCAGTCCTTCATCTGCCTCTGAGACTGTCAGGAGGCTTTTTAGGGATCCCCAGGTCCCTAGGAACAAGGTAGAAATTAAAAAGGATTAAACAACAAAAAAAGGGAAGCCTAGGGAGAAAGGCTTCGGCGGGGTATTGGGGAGGCGATACCAGACCCCGTCTCGGTTCGCCAGACAGGCAAGAAAAATTTAAAAATTAATAGAATCCCCGCCGGCTCCCTCGCACTGTGCCGGGGAGCAGGGGAGGCCGCGATTACTTCCCGGATAGCGGGACCCTCCACCGCGGCACTCCCCCCGCCTCAGGCCGGGACCAATCCGCTTGGCCCCGAGCCAGCTACACTGAGCCCTGCTCTAATCATGACTACCCCTGAGAGGGTACTGTCCCCCACCAATAGCGCAGGAGGGACAGAGGCAGTGGGCTCAGAGCAGGAGCCACGGAGGGACCAAAATCCCTCACTGGCTTCAATTGCCAAATCCATGCAGGAGATTATGGGGGCAATAAAAGATCTGGCCCGTCCTAAAAAGAGCGGGAAACGCAAGAGTAGCTTCCCAGCGAAGGGCCCCTCCCCCAAAACACCGAGAGCGGAAAAAGTTCCTCGGCAGGGGAAAAAGTCTGCTAAATCCCCACTAGGGGGAGCTGAAATGCAAGCCTTGATATCCCCTCAGGGCTCTAAGGAGGATGATGTTCAAGCAGGCAGCAGTAGGAAACATAAACAGCAGTTTCTAGGGGATTCTGTTTCTGAGTCAGACTCTTCCCTGGAGAGTTCTGATCTAGAAGAAGGGGAATGTTCGGACAACAGATCCTCTGATTCAGAGGAAGAGGAAACTAGGGACTATCTGCCATCAGTACACGGCAGGGATCAGGGCTTACCCCTGGATAAAATATTTGAAAAAATTGTGTTGGAGGAATGGAAACACCCTGATAAGTCCCATAAAATGCCCAGAGCACAGGAGAGCCTGTACGCCTTCTCTAGGAGAAAGGAACCTCTCTTCAAAAGCCCCAAAATAGATGCGGCCGCTGCTTCTCTAGCACGCCAGACTGTCTTTCCTACGGAAGGGGACTGCCATCCCCGTGACCTCACTGACAGGGGAGTGGACTCAGCCCTTAAGAGGGCAGCAGACTCCACGGCAGCATCCCTCAAAATTAATATTGTGGCCTCCTATGTGTCTAGAGCATTACTAGCGTGGATGCAAGAGGCACAGGACCCCGAGTTGCCAGAAAAAAGGGCACAAAAGCTCTCCTCCCGCATCTGCATGGCTACTGCCTTTTTAGCAGATGCAGCCACCGATGCTCTAACATGGTCAGCCAGGGCTCTGGCAGGAGACATAGCAGCTAGACGCAGGGTTTGGTTAAGATCCTGGCAAGGGGACCCCACGGCCAAGAATCTCCTGACCTCGGCACCCTATACAGGTTCCAAGCTTTTTGGGGTGTGCCTGGAAAAGGTGCTGGAAGAGGCCAATACCAAGGATAAGGCAAAAACCCTCCAACAAGTGACTCCAAAGAGGGTTTTTTTTCGTGGCCAACCTTTCAAATTCAGGGGCTTCGGCGGCACTTCCAGAGGAGCGTTTAACCAAGGCCACAAGGATTTCTCCAGAGGCTTCTCCTTCAGAGGAAGGGGATTCAAAGCGGGGAGATTCAATAGACGTAGGCAGAGAGGTTTTGGAACCAACAACCCCAAGCAAGATGCCTGACTATGCCTCCCCGGAGGTAGGAGGAAGGCTACAACAATTCAAGGAAATCTGGGGAGCCTCAGTCTCAGATGCATGGGTCCTATCATGCATTTCAAAAGGATACAAAAAAGAGCTGAGACGTACCCCCAGACAACACTTCATACCGTCTCCAGTCTCCAAAAACCCGCAAAAACACGAGGCTATGCTGAAAGAGATCAAGAGATTACATGACTGCAACGCAATCGAAAAGGTACCGGACCAAGACCGTTTCTCAGGAATCCATTCCATCATTTTCCTGGTCGCCAAGAAGGGCGGAAAATGGAGAGCGGTACTGGACCTAAAGGCACTAAACAAATATGTAAAACGCCGCAGATGCAAGATGGAAACAGTGACCTCAGTATGTCAGAGCCTACAGAGCAGAGACTGGATGACGTCCTTAGACCTAAGGGAGGCCTATCTCCATGTTCCAATCTGGGGCCTCCACAGAAAATGGATAAGGTTTGCATACAACAAACAGTGGCAATTCAGAGCTCTACCATTCGGTCTCTCCTCAGCTCCCAGATCTTTCACAAAGATCCTGGCCCCTCTGATAGCCAACCTATGCAGCAGGGGAATACATATTTACGCATACCTCGACGATCTCCTGATCAGGGGCAGCTCTCCCGACAGGGTGAAGAAACATCTCAACCTAGTCATTCTCTACTTAGAGAAACACCGATTCCTCATAAACAGAGAAAAGAGTCACCTGACCCCAACACAGAAGTTGGAACATCTAGGAATCCTAATAGATACCTCCTTAGACCGTGCATTCGTCCCAGTCGACAGGAGGGAAAAGATACATCAACTAATCCACCTCCTCAGAGGTCGGAGCCGCATGAGACTCAAACCCCTAGCGACCCTGCTAGGCCTCTTAGTATCCTGCATAGGACAGGTAACATGGGGTCGCTTCAACCTT
>QEPC01000841.1:6464050-6495507 GCA_003113815.1 Sphenodon punctatus
GTGGACTTTTTGAGAATAGGAGAGACTGTGGCATGTTTGAAGGCAGAAGGGAAAGAGCCAGTAGAGAGGGAGAGGTTGATGATGTGCAGGAAGGAAGGGGCGCCCCTCCCTGCCAAGCAGCAACATGATTAGCAGGGGGTGTGGGACCAGTATCCACGAACGGTGTAGTCTTTTCCCAGAGACCTGCTTCATATTTAAATAAGTTCGTTAATGATTATTAGTTGTTATAAGGTTGTTGAGTTATAATCACTATATAGAATGAGAGTTCAGCTTGCAACGGACTGGCGCTGGAGCCGGGTAGCACCATGACGCAGGCGCAGAGAGGAAAAAAGCTCATCTGCCTCCTGGCGGTCAGCGGTGGAACTACCCAGCCGGAGGAGTATGCAGGGATATGAGAGAAAGGAATTCACCGAAGGTAGGTAACCAATTCTCCTTTCCTGCCTGGGAGAAGGACATAACACGAAGACTTGCTCTCACTGCGCTAATCTCTCCTCTCGGACTAAGAGAGCACGTGCTCTGCGGCTGCAGAAGCTCCTTGCTAAGAGAGCCTTTCAGGGGGGCGAAGAAGGGCCGCTGTCCTTTTCGTCGAGGCACCAGACCTCCATAGATTCATCAGCTCCCCCCCCCCCCCAGGCCACTCACTCCCATGCTCCGGAGACAGCGTCTGCTGCCTCGGTACCGTTACCTGTACCACCGGCACCAGCACCACTGCTCCCAAGGACCACCGCTCTAAATGACAGGGAGATCATCTCAGAAAGAAAAAGAGGTCACTCAGTGCCGACGCAACCGTTACCCAGACTGTAGAGGTGGACACGGTTTTCTCAGAGCCGCTCCCAGTGATACAGCCGACGGGACAGAGTCTGGTACTGCAACCACCGGTACCATCAGTCCAGCAAGCTCCACCCACACTACAGTAGACAGGATCACCACAGGCACTCCCGGTCTACTTCACACACCACCAGTGGCACCATCGCTCCCGCTCTAGATCGCCTAGACAGGAAACCTTGGAAGCGGATCTCACCTTAGAGAGAGAGCATACTGACCCTCACCACCTCCTCAGAGAATCGCTCCGTTTTCATAGGGATCAGCGATCCCGATCTCCATGCTCCTGTTGCTCTCCATACAGGGACTCATGGTACCATCACGAGGACTATAGCCGGTACCATGGGTACGAGCATATGGACTATCGGTGCCGTTCCCGGAGCAGATCTCCTTACCCCTCAAGGAGTGACTTTCAGTGCCTGGAACACGATGGGCACCAGGCCACTCGCCAATACAGACCTCTGGCACCACCTCGGGCACCACCTACAGCAACAGTGTCCAGACCTCCATCTGACTGTCCACCATGAGATTTTCCCCTCCAATCAGGGATGCAGCCAAACCAGTCCTGGAGACAGCTTCGGATACCGGTACCAGCGGTACCGACGCCGCAGACAGAACCACAGCAGCAGAATATCTCCCTTGCACAACAAAGGAAAGCAAGGTTAGACCTGCCGGCAGAGTCCTCTTTCTTTAATGTGCTGCTGGGCATTCCACCGCTACCCATGGCAACTCCCACCACTGCAGCAGCTCCCGCTGCCTCTCCTGATGTTGAGGCCTTTGTCTGAGTGCTCGGCTTCCATGTCCTCCTCGTTGTCTTTACCAAGAGGAAGATGAAAACATTTATCCTCCTCCCCTTGACACCATCTCTGACCCTAACCCCACCCTCTCCACGGAGGACAGTAAGGCCTTTCAGGCCATGTTGAGGTGCCTGGTTGCTGCCCTTCCCAAGTTACCCACGAGGGTCGTAAAGAAAGCGCAGTCAGCACCCGTCTTTGGCATCTTGGGGTCAGGGGACTCTGGCCAGATCATGATCCCTATGCTGGATCAGCTTTTGGAACCTGAGAAGACTGTATGGGCAAAACCTTCCTCTGCTCCATCCACTAACAAGCTAGCAGATTCTCTGTACACTATCCCCAGGGAAGGGGCAGCCATGTTTTATAGACACCCAGCCCCAAACTCCCTCATCCTAGCGCCAGCTTCTTTAAAATCTAGGGCCGGAGGTATACAGACTTTCCCCGCAGATAGGGAGGGTAGACGCCTAGACATTCTGGGTAGGAAAATCTCAGAAACCCTCTCCCTTCGAGCCGCCAACTACGGCTCAGCTCTCTGCAGTTACCAGCACTGGTTGTGGTCACAATTGGGTAGAGCGTCAGATCCCACTCAGATCCTGGCCCTCCAGCGAGAAGGCATGCAAATAGCGCAATTCCAACTCACCGCTAACATGCACATTGCTGGCTCAAACATAGGTATGGCCTCGGCCATTACTCTGACGGCATGCTTGGCTCCGATCTACCGCCCTAACCACTGAAAATAAGACCTGTGTTGAGGACCTCCCTTTTGATGGAGAAGGATTCTTTGCAGCCTCTACAGATGACACTTTGAAGAAGGTCAAGGAAATGTGCCAGACCGCTAGGTCTACAGGGGTTATCCGTTCTGTTAGGAAAAGGCCGTTCTTTCAGTCCTCTGCCCCTTACCCTTGCCAGGCCAGACGGGCCCTCATTACGCCTACCAATCAAACAGACGGTATTCCCCCCAATACCAGCAGTCTCAGGGTGAAAACAGACATGACGCTAACCACCCTTTAACCACCCTTGGTGGTCATTTATGCATGTTTCAGGGCTGCATAGGGCACCAATACAGCCCTTCAACATGCATAAATAACCACCAAGGGTGGTTAAAGGGTGGTTAGCGTCATGTCTGTTTTCACCCTCAGACTCCTCCTGTCCAACCTTGTAGGAGATTTACCAAACACAGGGGAAAAGGCAGATCCTCCTCAACCTCGTCAGCTGGACCTCCGCCCAAGCAGCAGTTTTAGGTTACCTCAGATTAAAGAGGTTTATGAGCATCCCCCTACCTTCCTCAACCGCCTCTGGCCCTTTTACGATCAATGGGCTACCCTTACCTCTGATCGCTGGGTCAGGAAGATAATATGGCTACTCCATCCAATTCCCCAGACTCCCCCCCCCCACCCTCCCAGGGTTCCCCCCCCCCCCAACACTCAAATACTACTAGAGGTATAGGAGCTCCTTGCTAAGGGGGCCATTGAAGAGGCTTCCTATTGAACAAAATAAAGGCTTCTATTCCAGCTATTTCCTAGTCCCCAAGAAGGACAAGGGGTTCAGGCCAATTTTGGACCGTTGCCGTCTTAACAAGTACATTAGAAAGTTTAAGTTCCGTATGACCTCTCTCCCTATTATCTTTCTCGGCCCTCAACAAGGAGACTGGTTGGCCTTCCTTGATCTTAAGGACGTCTATTTCCACATTTCCATTAATGTTGCTCACAGAAGATACTTGCGCTTTCTTGTAGGGAACCATCATTCCCAGTACTCAGTCTTCCCGTTCGGCCACTCTAAAGCTTCAAGGGTCTTCACCAAATGTGTTGCAGTAGTCGCAGCTCATCTAAGGACAATAAAAGTAAGAGTGTTCTCATACCTGGACGACTGGCTCCTCGCTGCATCCTCCAGACACACACTAGTAAGCCACAATCTCTTTTACAATCTGTAGGCTTCATTATCCGCCACAAGAAGTCGCAGCTGATACCTACTCAACGGCTCCAGTTTATCGGGGCCGTGCTGGACACCCTACAGTCGAGAGCCTACCTTCCTACAGGCAGGTTTCATGACATCGTATCCACTGTTTCAGCCCTGTCAGCCCGAACCACCAGGCCTGTATGCTACTTTCTCCGCCTTCAAGGACTTAGGGCAGCAACTAAGCCATGACACCCCATTCCCGTCTGCATCTCCAACCGCTACAGCAGTGGCTCGCAAGGGTCTACAACCCCACCCATCACCCCCTCTCCATGAAAATAACCATCCCTCAAGAAGTCCTCACAGAGCTTCTTTGGTGGATCGATCCATCTCACCTCATCGGAATGTCCTTCGATCCTCCTCAGGTAGAGATGTCCATCACTTCCGATGCTTCCCTCACAGGATGGGGAGCTCACATGAATCACACACGGGTTCATGGCCTCTGGTCCCAAGAGGAGAGCCTCCTGCATATAAATTTGCTTGAGCTCAGGGCCATCCGTTGGGCACTCAAAGCTCTAGTCAACCACATCGCAGGTCGGAACTTCTTAATCCTCACAGACAACACCGCAGAGATGTGGTACATCAACAAACAAGGCGGCACGAGGTTGACTCGCCTCTCCCTCGAGGCTCAGGCCATTTGGGCATGGTGCATTGAGCGCAATGTTCACCTACAGGCCATACATCTCGCGGGCCAAGACAACACTCTCAGATCAGATCAGCCGCAGAAGCTCCGACCAACACGAGTGGACTCTCAACGATGCTGTGTTGAACGACATTTTCTGCACATGGGGTACTCCCGCAATAGATTTCTTTGCAACAGAAGGAAATGCAAAACTTCAAAGATTTTGCAGCAGAGTAGGTCGATCTCCGACACCTTCGCCCATCTCCTGGAGTGGTCCCTTTCTCTATGCATTCCCTCCTCTACCCCTACTGTACAAGATTCTCCACAAGATTCAGGTAGCTCGTGCCCATGTAATCCTGATAGCTCCATCCTGGCCCCGGCAACTGTGGTTGCAGACACTGCAGAATCTATCAGCGGACTCCGTACTCCTCCCACATTCTCTTCTCTCACCCTCTCACGAGGACCTTCTGGAGAGGTTTTCTTAACTCCTTCCCACCAACTTCTCAATCAGCCCCGCAGTGGGACCTTAACCCCGTCCTGACGAAGCTCATGGAGCCTCCCTTTGAATCTATGGCCACTTGCTCCCTGGAGAATCTCTCGCTCAAAATGGCCTTCTTGCTTACCATCACCACTGTGAGAAGGGTCTCTGAGCTATCTGCCCTTCTAGCGTCTCCTCCCTACACTTGTTTCCACCGTGATTTATTTTTATTTTATTTATTTTATATTATTTTATTTTATTTATAAGACTTCTACCCCGCCCCTCCTGCACGCAGCTCGGGGCGGCTTCCAACAGTCTTTTAAAACATTATAAAAACAATTTAAAACAACCATAAATATTATAAAATAATTAATATACAGGGCAAACAAAACACTAAAAACCAAAAATGGGTGGGGGAATTAAAACCCCACCCTACTCACCCTCCCTCCCAAAGGCCTGGGCGAACAGCCAGGTCTTACAGTTTCGCCGGAATATTAATAGGCTAGGGGCTGACCTCAGGACAGATCCCTCGTTTATCCCTAAAGTTGTGTCTCCTTTTCATTTAAATCAGACCATCTCCTTACCTGTCTTCTTTCTGAAGCCACATTCTTCACAGTCGGAGCAGACACTTCATACTCTCGACGTCAAGCGAGTTCTCTCCTTCTATATCAATCGTACTCGATCCATCGGAGCATCGGATGCTTTGTTCATCTCGTATGGTGGCCAACGCATCGGGGTTCATAATACATCACAGAGACTATCTAAATGGATCCTCCTTTGCATCCAGAGGTGCTATGAATGGACGGGGAAGCCTCCCCCCTCTCACCTTCAAGCTCACGCCACTAGAGCCGTTGCCTGTTCATTAGCCTATCTTCGTGGGGTGCCTATTCTGGACATTTGCGTGGCTGCTACTTGGTCAGTGCACACTTCCACCAAGCATTATTCATTGGGCCTGGCGGCCAGAGTGGACTCTAACGTGGGTAGAGCAGTATTACACTCTCTCTTTGACTGACCTCCTCTTCACTGTCCTCCTTGAGGTAGGTCATTTTACTGCTACTCACTCTTCCAATAGTGAGAATCACGGAGATCCTCGAAGAAGAAATAGAGGTTACTTACCAGTAACTCTGTTCTTCGAGAGAGCTCCGCGTATTCTCACGGCCCGCCCATCCTTCCCCACTGTCTCGGAGGTAACCTTAACCAGATCTTCCCGGGATGGGATTGGAAGGAACTGAGGCGGCGAGGGCCCCGCCCCCTTTTATGTACGCCTGCTCTCGCGCGATCTGGGACCCGTGCTTTTCTCAGGAGGGGGAGGAGGGACGGAGCCCTCACCATGTTCTAGATCTTTCCAGGACTGCTAACAAGAGGTTTTCCGGTACCTGCGGAGCAGGATGTGAATCCTAATAGTGAGAATACGCTGAGCTCTCTCGAAGAGCAGTTACTGGTAAGTAGCCTCTATTTATAGAGCTTCTTATCCATAGAGATTGGTGGTTTATAAAGTTGTATTAACCCTGTTTTTCACATGAGGAAACTGGTCTTTATGCAGTTGGTCTTTAGCAGATCAACCCACACTAGCTAATGTTACAAGGCTAGATGTTCTAGAAGACTTTAAAGCTGCGTTTAATGAGGGAAGTCAGATGTGTTCCAAGCTTGTTTTTAAAAACAGCTATTTTGATCAATGTTGGGTTTGCTAAAATATTGGATTAAACACGTGAGAAATTTCAAAAGAAATTAGCTTAGGGGAAAAGGCTTGAATATAAGGGTTAATAAGTGTGTTAGCCTTGGCTTTAAGGGGTCATTAATTGCAGTTTTTAATAAATGTGCCAGAAATGCCAACTCTAATCAGTCTTGTTAATTTTGAAATGTAAATGGCTGGGTCTGTCTCTAACCTCTTTGTATTTACACCTATGTAAAAATGAAGTGTGGTCTTACTAGGAGAGATTGATTGATTGATTTTCAATGTATATGCCACCCTTCTCAGAGGCTCAGGGTGGCTTACATACCATAAACAGAGGCTCAGGGTGGCTTACAAACCATAAAAACATTAAAACTAATACAAAAAAATCCCAAATCACCCCCCAAAAACCCCACCCAAACCACCTACCAAACCCCACCCACATTCTCACCCACCTTTTCAAACAAAAAAGTCTTACACTGCCTCCAGAAGATGCTCAGGCCAGGCTCAAGCAAACTAGACATCGGGTGAGCACCAAGACTGCATGGCCTGGATCAGATGAAAAGGAGAGGTATTGCTGGGTGTTATCAGCATTTCGCATTGTGCTTCAGTTTACTCAAAAGGAAAAGGCGCTTAGTGGTCCAGGCCTGAGTAATCTGGTCTGGATATAGGGCGACTATTTTCCTTTATGTGAAAACTTTGATTGCACCATGCATAAGAACTAGACCAGCTCAGTATGGTATAGCAGTGACAATAATTTGTAAGTCAAGTTCATGAGACAAAAAAATTATAAATATAAAGCATAAGTTTACTTAAATTCAAATAAAAATATCAACATGGTACAAAAGAGAAACAGTGTCAGTTACAAATACATGATTTTAAAAAGACATTTCTGTTCAAAGAAACAGTTCTATTATAAGTCAAAAGGTCTTAACATCTATAAGAAATAACATATGCTTTAATTATTGGCTCAAATGTTTCAAAAGAATATTCATTCATATTCACCCAGTCCTGTGTCCCATAGTGAAGGTGAGAAAACTCCAGGGGATGGAGAGCTTTCTGAAGAATTAATTTTCCCCCTCACTCTTTATAGTTAGTTTCTGCTTAGAAGTCAGTTTAAATGACGTCAGGTCAAGAAAGCTTACAATGGGGTTTCTCAAAATAAGTTGTTGAAGCAGTCAGGTTTCTTTAAACAATCTGCTGATACATAGTAAAAAGGCAGCTATCATCTGAGATAAGATTTAACAATGACCAAGATGTCACCTTTCTCAGCCCTTGTATAGGGAATCACTTCCCTTGAAACTGGTCAACAGGAAATGTTTGTGCAGGCCTAGCTATGTAATCCTTAAGAGACAGACTGATCATATCTCTCTCCAAGATTACAGCTAAAAGGACATTATAACAAACTGGTCCTAAATGTTGGAACACAGATTGCCAATAAAATATATGCTTTTTATACAGGATACATGACATCCTCTCTTTGGCGAGAATGTGTTTCAAGAATGTATACAAAACAAGAAAGAAAAAATAACAAGACTTACAGTTCTTCAGGAAGACATCAGTGAGGGTACAATTCACTGGTATCTTCTTCACAAGTTGTGAGGGAAGAGGCATCAATCTTCTTTGGAGGCTGACACTTTTTTCAGTCACATCCCATAGAGGAATCTAAAAATCTTAACTGATTAACAAAGCAATCAATACTATAGCAATTAAAACTGGTTTGAGGTAGGTAAGAAATTGTAAACCCATTCCTAAAATTGGAGTACCAATGGAAATAACTGTGTGAATAATGGAGTTAGCCATGTTAGCTAAAAAAGGCCAGGCTGCAGAAACAGCTGAAGCAACTCTAGTTAGCCATTGAGGAAAATCACCCTCGTGGTTATCAAGCCTTAATAGTAGTTGCTTTACTTCCTGCAGGATATTATCCAGTGCATCATGTGTATTAAAAAGAGTAGTTTCTGTCTTTTTGCAATTTAGCTATTATGCCAGCCAATAATGGAAATTGCAAAGAAAAATGAGGAACAAAAAATGTTACCTGAGAATGAACTGATCCCAAATTAGCAGGTGGAAAAAGCTGTATGCCATAAGATGATCATGCAATTCACTGTTACTGTACTCGGTTGCAAGACTGGAATATTGCATTCAGATTTTCCAGCAAGGACTATATATGAACCATTTGTAAGGGAGTTAATAAAAACAAATGAAACATTACTAGATTGAATCCTAATAGGACAAGTAGTAGTACGAAGGTACCAATCCACAAGGGGAAGTATGTTTAATTTGCTTGCAAAACAAATATCCAAAATCTTGACATTTGTCAGTATGTTATGTTTCCAAAAGCATCTGTGGCGACACATTCATATTGTAGTGTCATATGGGCATGGTTCATTAGTAGCTATTAAAAAACCCATATTCATAATGTACCATTTAGTATACCAAACTACTTTTGGAATTTTTAAATGAATAAAAAAATGAATATTCCATTGGGAAGTAGGAATATACCACACGTTTAGTGGGTCAGTAAGAACTGAATCTGGCATTGGTTTCATGTTAAAAATCAAAGCACGAGCTGTGTGCTTTAGAATTCACATGTCATCACTTAAAAATAAAGATTGCTGAATCTGTTATATTGACACTAGAACAGGGAACATGCCCATTGCTAGAAATCTTTTTCATAGATTTTGCTAGCAAAAAAAAATGTTTTTTGAAATATTTGTGCGTTATTCAAAGTTTCAACCTGTAAAATCTTTCTTGATTTATAGGTGGAAGAAGGGAAACTCTCTGAAGCATCATCAGGTGTTGCTAAAACATGAATATTATTAAGCGTTTTATTTGTGCCCCATATAGCTCTTTTGGGGTTCATCTGTAATAAAGAAACATTAATACAGGAATTTGTACAGGGATAATCTTCATTTTCCTGCGGTACCATGATCACATCTTCTAACGCTCGAAGCACTGAAAATAAAGAATGTTGTTCAGATAAACTTTTTTCTGATACAGCAAATAAATGACGTACTTGTCAGCAAAAAATGGAGTACCGTTGATAAATAATGGGCCTTGTACTAAGCTAAACCAACGCTCTTTTCCCAGACTCTCCCTCTCTTTGGCTGTATAATTACTCATGAGATTCGCAGTAATATTAACACTACATGGTTAACAATCCCATGAATGTAAACCTTTAGCAGCAACATTGCCACATTCAGGGGGCTGTTGTGTATTAACAAAAGTACTTTTACAAGATGATATACTTTCAGATCTATTGGGAAAAATAGGAAACCTAGGGATATCACAAAACGAAGTCCCAGTAACACCAATAAACATCTCATTAGCACCATCATCATGCCATTAAGAGGCTAAACACTTAGCTTTGAGCTCCTCCTCAGTAGTAGAATTTGCAAGACAAGAAGCCAAAACGGACTTTAATTCTAAAGAACCATCCACAGATAAATTTGATTCATCCCACCAAGAGCTACTGTATAAAAAAGACGTGCAAACAATTGCTCCAGTATAGGGCAACTGGCCACCTGGAACTCTGTATTCCCGGTCTTCACCTCCAGAACGTCGCTGCTTAGCATAGCACAAGTGATCAGAAAAATCATCAATAGCGAGATACCACTGAGGCAGGCCTTGTGTTGCAGTTTTAACGTCAATCCAGAATTGAGGCCTGTCACAATGATCTGCATAAACATGAGGCCTTGGCCACTTTCTTGGTTTCCCATATGAAACAAAATAACAATGTCCATAGGAAGCAAAGCACATTTTATGAGCATAGCTTCTTTGATGCCAAGGATCTGTACCTGGAACAAGAAAATGTGCATTTCTACTGTCCAAATGTTGCAAGTCGTCTTCTATAGCCTTTGCAAGATGTGTGTTAGCTTCTTTTGAAAGCAAACCAGAACAATAAGCAAGTGCTCTAGTGTCTATGTTTAGAGTAAAAGGAACCAACAGTCACTTTGTTGAGTAACAATAGGCTTAGGAAAGGGATGGTGTACTATCCCAAACTGAATACCAGCAGTCTCCACATGTACTGGAACAACCTCTAAATGAAGAGCACGTTTAAGTCTTGCATTATGCATCCTTCGATACACAACACTACCATCACGTGCCTGAGTGAGGTTCCAATGGATTGGAGTAGCAGGTAATGAAACCGTATGAGCCCATATTAAAATGAAGGACTGAAAAAACAATAGTAGAAGTTACAATGGTTAAGCAAAAAAATATTTAAAATGCTCCATAAAAAACAAGATGCTTCGGTACCGAGGACAAAAATAATGTCTAAGGCTTGGCTGTTGCTGAGGTGCCTTTTGAGACACTTTTTCCATGGCAAGAACGTAGTCAGGTGCTGATTGTGGGAGAGACTGAGGTATAAGTGGGAATTGACAATAGTCCATCATTACCCTGACCATAGTGGATGGGAGTACATTTTAAATTGTCAATAGACACAATTTTCAAATTACCTGGAGATGTCTGAATTTCTACTGCTCGGAGACTCAAAACTTGAATGATAGGTACAGGCTTTTTCCAGCGGCCTTAAGGAAGGATCTCTTAAAACAGCCTTTTCCTGTACCAGCTGGCTTTCCTGTGGAATCCAAACTTGAGGAACAAAATTAATATTAGCATTAGGCTGTGGAGAAGCCAGTTCCTCCCTTTATTCATCTATGAATGCCAACTGCTTCTGTCGAGAAATAGAAGGTAAAGCCAGCTGTTCTAAAGGAGTGGTCATGTCCTTTGCATATAACAATTTATAAGGAGTTATGTGACAGTCACTCCTAGGAAGATTATTAAGTCCAAGCTGTACCAGAGGAAGCATAGAATACCACTGCCGGGGTCTCCCTACCAATAGCTTTGTTAAAGCTCGTTTTATTTCTCCATTTTTCCTTTCCACAAGCCCAGCACTTTGGGGGTGATAAGGTGTGCTATATTCCAACACTATCCCATAACTCTTTGCAAAACTTTGCATTTGATGAGAGGTGAAGCACCTCCCTTGTCAGAGTGCAGGATACGCGGAAGCCCAAGCGAAATGAAGGAGGTGAGAGTCTTAACAGTGGTAGAGGCAGATTGATCCCATGTGGGGTAAATCCATACAAATCCAGTACAAGCATCAACAATAACCAAGCACTGATTATGCCCATGGGAAGGTGGCAAGGGACCAATATAATCCATATACACCTTATCAAAAGAAGACAGGCTTAGGATACCTTGTTCTTAAGCAAGGTTCACGCTGGGTCAAACGTCATTGGACTTGTTTGTGCAGTCCAGGCCACCAATAAGAATACTGTAAAGATTCAACTGTGGCATTAACACCTTGGTGAACATGTCCAAGACCACTATGAGCCTTTTGTATTAATATAGGTCTTATGTCAACAGGTGGTATTACATGTTTCTCCCTGTTTGTGAATGTTACAACACATCTTCTAGGGCATAATCATAGGCAGAAGGGTAACCCTTAGGGTTAATCTGTGTTGAGACATTGAGCCAATTCCCCGTCTAAGCATTTCTTAATTTGAGACCGGGTAAGTACACAGACTGAGGGGTCTTTCATTGCTTCCTTTGCCAGTAAGTCTACAAGGGTGTTCCCATTAGCATGGGAGCCAAACTTTGAATGGCCTGGCACGTGCATTACAGTAATCAATGGCTTATCATCCAAAAGTGTTGCTAAGTTTTGCCATCTATGGGCTTGCTTCAAAAGCTTCCGTTTATTATCCAGAAAACCGTTAGACTGCCAGATTGACAATTCCTAATTTATTCCATCAGAAGGATAGATCTCTCTTTCCTTGTGGCCTGCCATTAATTCAGCATATTGTGCAGTATTATTTCCTAAAGGCATTTTAATATTGTCATCATATGATATTCCCCTTTGTCATCAAATGTCCCAATTACAACAGCACAACCTGCCTTCCACATTTGCTTAACCTGTTTACAGGACATGGCTGAACCATAGTATAAATAGCCTTTTGATATTCATGGAGAGGTTTATCTGGGGTGAGATTTTTAAAAGATACAAGTTCAATACAAAAAGCTGGCAGATGATCTATATCACTGCTAGGTTCCACATATTCAAACTCTATTTGTGGATTTTCAATATGAGACATCCATTGTACCCATTGGCTGTGAAGAGCCTTTGCATTGGGAATAGAGTCCTTTTTAACTTGTCTTTAGGCAATAGGAGTTTTTACTATTATCTTTTGGCCTTGTGCAAGATCTTTACCTTTTAAAATTGCAAGATTACACATGCACAACTTTTTCTATAGGTAGGAATTCTTGTTCTGCATTTGAAAAAACATATGATACATATTGCAGAGGTATAGCTTCTCCAGAATTAAAACATGAAGCAAGACCTTGAGGGGCACTAACTAGGATTTCTAGGGAAGCTGTGTTGTTCCTTGTGTTTAATCAGTCAGGCTGCTGAACTTATCAGCTCATCCAATGCTTGCTGTGTTTCCAAAGTCCAAAAATTCCCTTTACTTGCTAATGGAATTAAATTATAAAGGGGTTTGATTCTCTGAGCATAATCAGGAACCAAAATTCTAAAGCCCGTAAAATTTTAAGAGAATTGCAGCAGTTTTAGGTTTTTTAAAAGTCAAAAGCTTTTCTTTGGACTCCTGAGTCAGCCCTCTGCCAGAGTCTGTTAATTGAAAACCAAGAAACATCACTTTACTTCTACGAAGTTGTGACTTTCTTAGATTAATAATATATCCTGCTTCTCCCAAAATAGTGACAATTTGCTTTAATGTAGCTAAATGTTCATGTGTAAAATAGTTGTCATCGATGTATGAATACACACCTGGAATATTTTTCAAAAGCCCAATAACATCAGCTGAGAATAAAGCTGGACTGTTTAAGTAGCCCTGAGGGAGACGTGTCCAGCAGTATTGTGTTTCGTGCCAAGTAAAAGCAGTCAAATATCTATCCTCTTCTCTAGTTGGATGTGCCCAAAAACTATTAAATAAATCCAGTGTAGTTTTATATTTGTGTCTTTCCAAATTACCTAGAATACCAGAAACATGGAGATTTTGCACACTAAAACAGGGTGATACCCTATTTAGGGCACAATAATCTAATACCATGCACCATTTCCCATTAGGTTTAGGCACTGGGTATACTGGAGTATTCATAGAGCTATATTGGTTAATTAATGCACCTTGTGCAATAAAATCATTAATGACCTGCTGAATGTCATTAACAGCAGCTCTATTAATAGGATACTGCTTTTGAGGCTTTGGCTGTTTCTTAACAGACAAATCATGATGCTTTGTTTTCCTGGTGCCAATCTGATTATCAAATTGCTGAAAAATATGATTTTAGAGTATAAAATATCTCAATTCTATTTTTTCACTTTTAGTACAATCAGCTAAAGTAATTTGTTCTTTATTTGCTCACTTCTGTTATCTTTCCTGATTTCAATAATACTAATTGTACATACTGGAAATAAATTCCTAACTTTTTATGGGCAATTACTACATCATGCTTAGTGTTATCACAGATTGCAAATTCAATTTTCAAACATTGTCCTGCTATCAGAACAGGTAATGTTACAAGAGGAACACATCTTTCATCCCAAAAATAAGATTGAACTATGCCCTTTAGTATTATATATGCAAACATTTAGATTTGATACAAGATTGGGTAGCTCCTGTATCTATTAAAGCAGCAAAAGTCTTATCTGCTATTTTCACTGAAACCATTGGGAATTCAAGATTGACTTGTTTGTTTTCTGCCATCCTGTGTCATGGAAGGAGATTCTACAGCTTTCTGTGAGGATGTGGGTTGATCAAAGTCTCTAGAGGGTTGGAAGTTACCTCTTTTATTAAAACCACGTTTATTCCCTTTATATCCTTCTCTAGTAAAAGTCTTGTTTTGGACTATCAAAGTCTCTATGGGGAAACTGTGGACCTTTCCTTAAGTCATATTCAGCTGTGCCTTCTGGTTTTTCAGAGTCCTGGCTTTTCTGAGCTTGGAATTGTTTCTTATTTAAGCCTTGTTCCTTTGCTCCTCTTCCTCTATAATTTTGTTGAAGATTATGAGGAACAAATTTATTTTTAGCATTAGTGTTTGAGGAAGATTTATTAGATTTAGCACCTTCCTGATCATAATTTATCATATTTGGATTATCGCCTAGATAGTTTCTGCCCAGTTTTATATATGTCCCGAAAAATTTTTGGGCAGGATCTTACCTTTTCCGCTCAGTAAGCAGCAAATTTAACTGGGACTGAATAGCAGATTTAACCCTTACCTTCTGTAATGGGGTCAAACTTACCCCAGCGAGCACAAAAACATTTTTAAAAAGTTAATTAGTAGCTCTTCAAGTTTGAGCTTTTAGGACATTGTCACCGTAACATACTGAGATTCAGCCTAATACCTCTTACCGTTTGTCTCCTATAAACATAAAAGTGGCATTTTTCAAACGGACCCCAGCTTTCCATTGAGTTTGCCTATTGAGGTCAAATTGACCCCAAGCCAATGCATTTCAATTGGGGTCAAATTGACCCCAGCTTAAAATAAACCAAAATAAACAGTTTTCAAGGACCATTCAGATAGCAAGGGGACATGGAACTCAAGGTCACTTCATACTGGTAGCAACAATGAAAATTAACCCCTTCACTGCCATTATTTTGTGCCTTTGTATCGTGGCTGAAAAAAACCATTAAAATATGCCAGGTATTGGGTCTACAACTTTGAGCTTGCAAAACATTGTCACTGGTACCTCTGGCCATAACATACTCAAATTTCAACCAGATATCTCTTATCATTTGTCTCCAGTGACCAAAAAAGTACCAGGGTGCAAACGCACACAAGGTGCCAATGGAGTTTTCCTATTTGGCTTTACACAAACCTTTGCTGTGTCATTTCTCAGCTGTTCAGGTAATGTTAGGTTTCATTTCTCCAGGCTAATTTTAAGTTTCCCTTCTGGGGTAAGTTTGTGGCGACAAGAAGTCTGGGACTGTTAGATTTCATTTCTTCAGGCAAGTATTATGTTTACCTTCAGGGGTCAGTTTGTGGAGATAAGAATCTTAGGCAAACAAAAAAATGCAAACAAGCCCTGAAGCATCCTAGGCAACAAAAGAAATGCAAATAGCAGGCTATAAAGGTGCTAAGTGTACTTAACTGTGCTTAGTAAAGTTTGACAATAAGGCACAGCCAGTAATTTGCATGAGAGAATTTGCCTTTGGGGCGAATTTAGGGAATTAAAAACAATCCCCATAAAACAGACTCTTTCATGTGTTTCTCTGTGTGCGTGCGTGCGTGCGTGCGCTCGCTCCCAGGGCTTTGTTTGAAGGTTTGGGACCACAGACTATAGTTGGAGGATAAATAGACTCCACCTATAATGGGTTTTTCCCATTGCAGTCATATTGACCCCAAGATGCAGCGAGTGCAATTTTTTTAAAGACCGAATGTAAGGGTTAAGTACATCACCTTTGCAAAAAGTTTTGAGAATCCCCCAGATCAAATCATAAGGGAAAAATTTCATTCCTACTCCATAAGCCCTTACAATGCCTTGTACTTGAGTAATTTTCTTTAGAATTATATGTAAATCTGCTATAGCCACTTGTCCATGAGTTTTTACATATAAATTAGCCAAAACACTTTCCCAATCTCACTCCATTCTGTTAAAGCTGCAGACGCTGGAACTAGAGAATAACACAGATGTATCCTCTACAATGGTGTTGCTGTGCAAGTAACAGCTTCTAAAGCAGATAAGTGGGATTCAAGCCACATAGGAATTCCTTTAAAATCTTTTGGAGTGGGCCCTGTCACAGTCTGTATATTTGCCATATTTAAGATAGAAATTTCAGCTGGGTGTGCCCCGGCATAATAGGGTGAAAACTGACATGACGCTAACCACACTTTAACCACCCTTGGTGGTTTATGCATATTGTAGGACTGTATTGGTGCCCTATGCAGCCCTGAAACATGCATAGATGACCACAAAGGGTGGTTAGCGTCATGTCTGTTTTCACACATAGGTTTTCTCCCAGCACAAATTCGTGCAAATTCTCTCAGATTTAAATATTCCCTTCTCAAGAGAGTGTACTCTTGTTCCCACTGACCCACATTAAAACCCTGTAGTTCCTCAGTGGTGGCTGAAGTATAATTAAATTCACTTCCAGAAATATAATCAGCATTACTTATTGAAATAGGGCCATGTCATCTTGTGCCTCTGGTAATTTCAACAATTCTCCCTGACATCAAGTTCAAATTTTGCCTATTGATAGGTAACACATTATTCCTGCATCATCGGTTTTAAAAGAAACGATTAAATATCGATGTCCAAGACCCCATTTGTCATTTCGTATTTCTAAGCAATAATCTTCTCCATCTGTCACATTTTGCAGTGTAGCAACCCATTGTGTATAAGACACTTGGTTCCATTGGATAGCCATGATATGTATGCACAAAAATTCTTTTCTTTAGTTAAGCTTAACAAACTTGGATGTACCAAGAGTAGTAAAATAGTTAACAGTTTGGTGAACGCCCGGGTGTACTTATATATTCTTACGTCTCATGCCCCACATTGGGCACCAATTGTCATGTTGTGCCTCAGTTTCCTCAAAAGGAAAATGCGCTTAATGGTCCAGGCCTGACATAATTTGGTCTGGATATAGGGTGACTATTTTCCTTTATGTGAAAACTTTGAGATTGCATAGACCAGCCCAGTATGATATAGCAGTGGCAATAATTTGTAAGTTAAGTTCATGAGACAAAAAATTTATAAATATAAAGCATAAGTTTACTTAAATTCAAATAAAAATATCAACATGGTACAAAAGAGAAACAATGTCAGTTACAAATACATGATTTTAAAGACATTTCTGTTCAAAGAAACAGTTCTATTAAAAGTCAAAAGGTCTTAACATCTATAAGAAATAACATATGCTTTAATTATTGGCTCAAATGTTTCAAAAGAATATTCATTCATATTTACCCAGTCCTGTATCCCATACTGCCATAATGAAGGTGAGAAAACTCCAGGGGATGGAGAGCTTTCTGAAGAATTAATTTTCCCCCTCACTCTTATAGTTAGTTTCTGCTTAGAAATCAGTTTAAATGACGTCAGGTCAAGAAAGCTTACAATGGGGTTTCTCAAAATAAGTTGTTGAAGCAGTCAGGTTTCTTTAAACAATCTGCTGATACATAGTAAAAAGGCAGCTATCATCTGAGATAAGATTTAACAATGACCAAGATGTCAGGTTTCTTGAAATAAACAAAATCTTTCTCAGCCCTTGTATAGGGAATCACTTCCCTTGAAACTGGTCAACAGGAAATGTTTGTGCAGGCCTAGCTATGTAATCCTTAAGAGACAGACTGATCATATCTCTCTCCAAGATTACAGCTAAAAGGACATTATAACAAACTGGTCCTAAATGTTGGAACACAGATTGCCAATAAAATATATGCTTTTTATACGGGATACATGACAAGCATACTGATGGCACTTCACCACAAACCTCCGAACTACCTCACCCAGAGGCGGACACACATTGAACAAGAAGGGAGACAGAACCTTGCAGGACCCCCTAAGAGGATGACAAGCAATCGCCCATCACCACTCTCTGGGATCTCTCCAACAGGAGTGGAACCACTCAAGCGGTCCCTCACACCCTTGCCACGTCCTTCAGTCCTGTCAACATGACCTTGTGATCAGCTGTGATCTAAGAAGATCAACAGGGTTGAATTCTCCTTGTTAATCTCTAGGCACAGATCATTGACCAAGGCCACAAGCGCAGTCTTCATGCCATACCGAGGACGAAGCCCAACTGAAATGGGTCCAGGTATCCGACATCAAAATAAGCCTGGAGCTGTTGGGCAACCACCTGTTCCAAAAACTTCCCTAAAAAGGGAAGGTTAGAGACAGGCCAATAGCTGGCTGGGGAATCAGCATCCAGAGATGGCTTCTTAAGCAGGGGCCAAACAACCGCAGTTTTAAGAACATCCAATACCCTGCCCTCCTGAAGGGAGGCGTTGAGAACCCCAGCCACCAACAGCCCCAACGTCTCCCAGCTGACTTTCACTAGCCAGGATGGGCAAGGATCTAATTCAAAACTTGGTTTCCCTCATTGCCCCAAGCACCTCCCCTGCATCGGTGGGTGAAACCAAAACTGATCCAAATAAACAGCAAAAGACAGCTTCCATAATCCCAAACTGATTTTGCAGAAAAAGGCAGCACCCAAGTCATGGTGAATACAAGCCATTTTGTCCACAAAGTAGTTAATACAAATGTCACAGCGGGAATTCAGTGGTTCCATTTCCAGGCAGAGGCAGACTGGATTAGCCTCACAATGTGGAACAACTCTGCTGGATGAGACTTGGCAGATGCTATGATAGTGAAGAAGAAAACTTTTAGCCACCATTACAGCCACAGCATAGTCCTTTTAAAAATATCCGTACAAGTTGAGCACCACCTGCACTCTAACCTACCCTCCCGCTCCAGCAGCTTTGGGTCCTCCCTATATCAGGGGGACCTGTGCTGCCACAGCGGTGGCAGCAGACACCTGGGTGCAACCATGTCAGTTTATTTATTATTAAAATGTATATGTCAACCCCTCCTGCTATAAGCATCTTGGGGCAGCTAACAACATTTTAAAATACATAGCAAGTAAAATACAATTAAAAGAACCTAAAATCCCCTGATTAAAAGAACCCCAAACCCTCCCTAACCCAACCCAACCACCCCATCTCCCTCTGTAAAGGCTCGCCGGAACAGCCAGGTATTACACTGTCTATGGAAAGAGGGGAGGTCGGTGGTCAGGCGGACCTCCAATAGGAGGGAGTTCCATAACCCTGGTGCAGTCACAGAAAACGCCCTCCTCATTATTGACACCCGTGGGATCCAGAGGAGGACACCCCATGCCAACCGTAGGGGCCAATCCAGGATCCGGAGGGTGAGGCGGTCCTGCAGGTAGGTGGAGCCCAGGCTGTTTAGGGCTTTAAAGGTCAACACCAACAGCTTGGATTGGGCCCTGAAGACTATTGGCAGCCAGTGCAGAGAGTGAATTACCGGTGTATATGTGCTCGCGTCAGCCTGTTCCCTTCTCGAGGTAATAAGCATGAATGATTGTGGCCAGATCTGAGTCAGAGACATATGGCCTAAGTCGACGTACCAGATGTAACTGGCAAAACGTCCCCTTCGCCACAGCCGCCACCTGGACATCTAGGCAGATCCAGGAGCACCCCCACGCTATGAACCTGAGATACCAGGGGAGGACAGACCCCATCAATTGCCATGGTCAAGATGTCATTCCACAAAACGACTATGCCATTGACAAAGAAGCTACTACGGTCAATAGGTAAATTCCCCAGAGAATTCCGGAAACCAATCTGATCCATTGGCCTTAAGGGACAGACCAGCCTAAGTGCTCCACCACCCCGAAGAGGACATAAGAGGGCCAGGATATGGGTTTTCAGAAGGTAGTGGTCTGACCACAACAATGGTGGTGTAGCAACACCCCTGATAGTTAGAACCCCTGTATTCAGGCTAGTGCAAAACATCAAATCCAATGTGTGCCTTGTGGTGACACAGTAGGGGGCACTATACAGCTGAACCACCCACCTCACTGCACTGGCCAAAAACTGACCTTGGGGCTCCAACAGGGGCAGGAATGAAACTATTCCCCCACCTGTTGGCACACACACATACAATTTTTGGTTATTGCTGCCACCACTCAGAACCCTAGTTACCTCGAGAGTTTGCAGAGTCTGGGATATGCAAACTCCAGGTTGTTACAAGCTTGCAGCTTCCCAAGGGCACACCTCTCTCTGGTTCTCCTTTTCTGGCGTTCTTCCCTTATGTGGGGCAGAGACCCTTGGTGGAACTTGAGAGTGCTTAACTTGGCTAAAAGCCGACCTAGCTAAAAGAGCTGGTGGGGAATTCCCCTTTTAGAGTGCATCCTTTCTCCCTCTTGGTAGATGTGCTTATCATGCTTGGGGAGGCGTCTTTACTGTTGGAAATGCAAGGACTGTGAGATCATTGCATCCATTTGCCCAATGCAGAGTTTACAGAGGAGTGTGAGTAGCTAATCATCAATAAGCAGGCAGGAAGCATACTTAAGCTTAAGTAGCTTTATTAGGAAATACATGTAGGATAGGAAAGGCCTACATCTATACTAAGTCCTAAGACTAGGTGTGTTCAGGAGGGAGGAAGGAAGCTCTCTGAGACACAAAGAGATGAGAAACCTCCTGGGGGAGGAGATTGACCAATCAGGTCCTGGCAGGAGTAGGACAGATAGGATGGGGGAAGGGTTCCCTGATCTGTCTGTCTACTCCTGCTGTTTCTAGCAAACAAACAGGATGAGGTGCTTCGGGGGGATGCAACCAAAGGAATGTATTTCCAACATTTACAAGGAGCGTGTACACGCACACACGCCCAGTGGGGTAAAAAGAAAACAAGCTTAGACTAAAGGTGAAGAAAAGGGGGTACAAACAGATACTAGGGAGAAAGGGTAGGATAAGCGAGTTTAGTCTTTGGGGTACAGTTGTCCCGTTCGAAATTTGTCTGTCTAAACTTTGGCTAGTTACATTAGGCAGATAATCTGTTTCTACTCAGTTCTTTTCTCCACATGCTGGGCCTGGTGAGTTGAGGCCATGTGGAGTACAGTCCTTAGTTTCCAGCAGCAAGCTGGCCAGATGTGGAGAACTGGCAGAGAGGGAAGAGAGTGAGTGGGCAGTCTTTCTCTTTTAAGGTCCCAGCTCATCTGTGCTGGGATTGGTTTGTTGCAGGTCAACTGGTCCATGCCCCAGTCAAGGGGCAGTGGGGGTCTCTGTCTGGCCATGTGGTCTCTAGTGCAAAAACTGGTCTGCCCAGTTCAGCAATGTGGCTAGATTGCCATGTGCTCACAGAGCAAAGAAGGTGATTCCCACCCTATTCAGGAATGCAGTGCTCCTTTCCTGCCAAGGCCCCTCCAGAGGCAAAAGCGTAAAGGGGCTCTTTGCCACATGCCCCGCCTCGTGTCATGATTGACTTGTTATGACTTACAACAAAACTCAGCTGTAGTTATAGATTCATGACTGATCTCATTTTTCAAATGTATTCCTTTCTCCAGGTCCTCAAAAGACAGATCATCCAGAGATAAAGATCGGTCACTAGAGCATGATGGAGCATCACGGGACAAAGACAGGACCTCCAGAGAGAGGTCACCTCGAGACAAAGATTGCAAACACAGAAAACGTTCCTATGAAAGTGCTAACGGACAATCAGAAGAACGGAGAAGCTCAGAGGAGCGTGAAGCTGGGGAAATATAACTGGCTGTACTTTCACTCAATCCTCTAGCTTCCTATGGAGTTGCATATTATGGTTTAGTTTACAGTTGTTCAAAGGGCCACCAGTGAGCAGCTCCAGACACTGATCCAACTAGGTAGATGTACAGTGTATAAAAGTGGTTATAACAAAGTCTGAATTGAAGCCCTTCAGTTGATGACGCCTAAAGCTGTGTCCTTGACTTTTCCATCAATCTGTAAAGCTTTTTTCAAAGATCTTGTTGTTTGGGACAACAGTTTTATGTACCAAGGTGCAGATCTTGATGTTTTATTCTCCTTTTCAATACAAGTTAAATAGTGAACAAACTATATTGTGCTTCTTGCCTTGGGTGCTCTCAAACCTTTATTAAATTCTCTTCATTATGCTCCAGTCCAAACAGCAGCACTGAGAGGCTTTTTAAAGAGGGTGGGTGGGTGGGTGGGAATTAACTTTTATTCCAAGGTGGCATTCTCAACTATTGCTTTGGGAGCCTAGGAGATGGTTATGGTCAGTGTGTCTAGATTGGGAATGTGTGCTGGAGAAAGCTGAAATGTTTTTACAGTGCCTATTTAGATTTGGGTATTGAACAGCTGTTGCATTTCATCTTTATTTTTACTGAAACTTTGAAATGGAAGCCAGTCCATTATGTCTGTACCATTTGATTGGTATGTGTTCAGTATATTTGGGTTTTCTTCTGTAAGGACTCTTCTGCTTTTTCTTGTGGGATGTTAACCACGTCCTAAATTGTACAAAAAAAGAAAAGAAATAAAATTAAAAAAATAAAACGCCTTGTCCTATGAATGAACGTTAACACCTCTCCTCCCAAATTGCATCCTGCTGATTTGTGTGTTCTTCAGCAAGGCCAGTTAGATAGACTAAATACAGAACTTTCTCACATGAATTTTTTTTGTTACCTAATTCTGTGCTGCTGAAAGCACTTATTAAATGAGACACACACTTCCCAAAGATCTGGGCTTCTTCACTAACCTTTGTTTTTCTGGCTGTTGTCATCGCACATCAGACCCCATAAACCTTCAGCTTGAAGTTTATCTTCTGAAAGTATGCATGGTTATGCTGACTTCAGTGGAATCTATATTTCTGCAGCGGCAGCTGGGGCAGGCTTTCATTTGTGTGCGCAGGAGGAGGAGGGTGTATATATAAAAATACTTTGGGAATCTGCAGGGTAAAAGGCTGTTCACTTAAACTAGTCTGAAATTCTGATGAGCTTTTCCAAATTATTACCTCTTTTGGAATCTGATAGAGACATTTTTCAACTACTAGTAGTTATTGGTATAATTTATTTAAATTTATCCCACCCTTCTCTCAAAAGGCTCAGGGCTGCTTACAAAGCAAAAAATATAAACATATATAATAAAACGTAAGATACCAATACCACCTCCCCATTCCCCACATCCAACCCCCCTCAAATACCTACCCCAAACCCACCATCCCTTATCCCCACCTTCCAAATGCCTTAACAAATAAAAAAGTCCTATACTACTTCCAGAAGATGCTCAGGCTTGGGCCCAACGAACCTCCAGGGAAGTGAGTTCCACAGCACTAGGCAGCAACCAAGAACGTCCCCCTGCAAGCCCTTGTATGAACAAGATTAACAGATGGTACCCATAGGTAGGCATTCCCAGCCAATCAGCAGGGGCCACAGTGGGACATGGAAGGAACAGGTGGTCTTTCAAGTATGTGGGGTCCAGACTGTTTAGGACTTTAAAGGTCAAAACCAGTGTCTTGAATTGTGCCTGGAAAGCTATAGGGAGCCAGTGCAGACTTGGGAGCACTGGTGTAATGTGCTCCCAGTGCTTTGCCCCCAAAAGGAGACGAACCACCACATTTTCTACCAGATACAACTTCTGAAGAGTCATCAAGGGCACCCCCACCTAGAGTGTGTTGCAGCAATCTAGCCTCAAGTTGATGAAAGCATGGATGACAGTAGCCAGTTCTGAATCAACAAGAAAAGGCTGCTGCCTCCTCACCAGGTGGAGTTGGTGAAAAGTGCTCCTGGCCATCCAGGCACAGCAAGGGACCCAGAAGCACTGGTTGACTACACATATCGATTATAATATAATTAAATTTGACATAGCTATGGGAGGGAGATTGAAAAAAAAAAAATTGCAGTAACAACTTGAAAAGGGAACTCTGCAAAGATTAAGAAACGAAAAGGAACGGTTGCGAGGATTAAATGTGTGCAAGAGGTGTGGCGATTACTTTAAAACGCCATCTTTGAAGGGCAGATTTAAATGTCCACAAATAGAAAAAGGTAGCAAGAGTACCAAACCTCTGCCAGTGTGACTAAATGGGGAGCCAAAAAGATGTCCTTTAAACATTGAAAGCTAGTCCTAATGAAGAGAAGGAGTGGCTTTACGAGGGGGGCGCTCAGGGCTTCAGCCCCCCCATTGGTCAGCCATGACTGACATACTTTCCCCACCCCCCATAGTCATGGCTGGGGTGGGGTTTGCAACATTTTTTAGGGATGTCCTGCTTCCACCTCAGCCCCTGCTTTTCGCTGCATGCTGAGGCTATGTTAAGTACTTCCTGTACGTTGGGGGGGGGGGGGTCATCTGCATGGTGGCTGCAGATGGAGTGGGGGCAAGACAGGCTGCAGGGAGCTAAGAACCCAGTGAGGCTATCCTGGGAAGGAGTCACTGGGGCTCAGCTCCTGGAGATCCAGGAGCGGGTCAGCCCCCGCCGGCCCAATGTCCCCACCATTTTGGCCACATGGGCAACATGCCACTGCTTGGGAAATGCTGCGAGGGGGGACTCTTGCCTCTGAGGCCAGCTGCGCCTGAGCCCCTGCCTTCCCTGGGCTTGGGGTGATTGTGGCTTGGAGGGTGGGCACAGCAAGATGGGCCCTGATTCAGGATCCATAGTTCTTTTTCCCCCACCCCCGGCTCTGGCCACATGGGTGACCCCGTGAGTAGCATGCTTGGGAAATGCTGCATGGGGTGGGGAGAAGTTGTGGAAGCTCTTGGCAGCGGGGGGGGGAGGGTGGGAAGCTATGATGCTCCCTCAGTCCTCTTTCCCCCCCCCCCAAGCTGGCTTGATGCTGCTCAAGCTCTGCTGTGCTAATTTCTCACTGCTAGTGCCACTCACTACACATGTGCACACTGGGACTGCCGCCATGTTTCCTGTCTGGGCATGCCAGGACAACATTTACCAGCATGCCCACACAGTGATAGGAAGATGACGGCAGCCCCTGTCTGTGCTCGCACGGGGCTTTTAAAAACTGTTACAGTCTCCCCTGTGAGGCAACAAACAGCAACGGCAATGGTAATTGATCGTGGGGAATGGGGGGGAGTGCCTGTGCACGTGTGTGTGGGAGGTGTACTGTGTGTGAGAGAGGGTGTACTGTGTGAAAGAGGGATGTACTGTGTGTGTATGTGTGAAAGGGGGGTGTACTGTGTGTGTGTAAGAGAGCGGGAGGAACTGTTTACTGAAGCTTATGGATGGATCCAAAACAAAATTGAAGAACTACTGCATATGAAGGTAAACTATAAATTCAATTTCTGATTATGCTTAAGTATCATGATGAAAGGGGTTGCAGATGATTAAATAACGTCTAAGGCTTCAGGAAGCTTGGTAATAGCTGGCAATTAAGTGGAAGCATGGGAAGGGTATGTTAGACAAGGGGAAATGTAAAACTCATTTGACCTAACTCCTTAATGTGTCCGTATGTGCATGGTCAACTCGGAAAAGGTTTCCTTTTGTTGCAGAGACCAACAAGTATCCAGTGCATTCTGGTGATCTAAGAGGAGGCCTGTAAATGCTTAACTTATTTGTGTGTGCGCAAGCTCTGGCAGCAGAGTTTCAGCTTCTGTGAAGATTTTCCTTTACTTTTTTAAAAACTGGATTTTGTTACGTGCTGACCTAATCACACCAAGTAAAATATAAAAACCGTTATCCATGAAGTTTTGCTGTGGTGTATAAAGTTCATGCTTTTTAGGTGAAAGTAACATTCATACATGGATATAGAGACTGGTTTATCTTTGTAATGGGATTAGTGTATGTTTAGATAAAAATCCATAAACTTTATGTCTGCTGCCAAAATGGCAAAATTATCATTGGCCAATGTGGTAGCATAATCGCTCTTCCAAATAAGGCAAATATTACAACTGACAGGTGAGATCACTAAGCCACTTAACAGAAGATACACAGTTTTAATTCCATGCTGTTACATCTGAGCTTCTGCCGTTCACTGAAATGAAGGCTATACAGAATAAACCAAAGGAAAATATATGGGGCTATACAGAATAAATCAAAAGAAAAAATATTTATTAATGGCGGCTATGCTGTTCTTGCAACTTTTTCCTGCTCTGTTTTTGAATGCATAGTCTTACTCTAAATCAGTTTCAATTGATGGAATATCTCCCCCACTCCCTTTTTAAAAAGGGGCTTGTCTTCATTAGGACAGTTAAGGCAAGGCACTAGATTTTAGTTTATTACATTTTTAGGCCACCCCTCCTGCATTCACAGCTCAGGGCAGCTTACAACAATAACAATAATAAGTAATATAACATTCAATATAATTCAAATTTTACATGTAGGTAGGAAGTTGGTCATGGTCATTGGAGTACAAAGTTGACCTTAATTTTCTAATTATTGAAAGTGAACTACTGCCACCCATTATTGTAACTATCAGGGATTAGACAGACATCTAAAGACATCTTAATTGAGTTCAAGGATTTATTCCTGATGCAAAATCCTGCAATTTTCCAGAGAAACAGTACACTCTTCAAAGCATCAAATAATTTTGCTTCCTGTCAAACCATCTACATCTGTCCAGTAACAACTGAAGCATAAGTTTGAAGATTATTTCAAGACTAGATGTAGCCGTTTCCTTAGGCACTGAACCTCCCCAGTATCCCCTAAAAGAAACAACAGTAGTACAGTCACCATACCTGTATTCATGTAGCACCAACAGTAATCTAAATGGGGAACCCACCCTCCCTACAGTTCTCGCCCCACCTCCCCAAACACAGGGGGACACTTGCATCCATCTCTTTTCCAAGACTGGGTGTTGGTACAATGAAACTGTAAGAAAAGAGTTCCCCGGCCAAGGGTTAAACTGCCGTGGTGCTTGCTTGGCAAGGGGTGGGGCTGGAGGTGGAGCCTGCTCACCGGGGCAAGGCTATGCAAACTTTGGACTTAAGACCCCCCCTCCCCCCCATCAGCATCACTTCTGAATCTGCCCCTGGAAAAGAGCATAAGCATTGCAAAATTAGATGTAAAATGTTAAGACAGGCCAAGAGGGAATTTGAGGAGCGACTCACTAAAGATGCACACAATAATACTAAAAACATTTACAAGTACAGCAGAAGCAAGAAGTCTGCTAGAGAGTCGGTTGGGCCATTAGATGACCAGAGGGTGAAAGGGGTGCTCAGGGAGGATAAGGACATTGCAGAGAAGCTGAATGAATTCTTTGCTTTGGTCTTCACTGCTGATGACGTTGGAAGAGATACCCATGCCGAACTGAGTCTTTGTAGGTGAAGAATTGGAAGAACTGTCCCAAATAAGTGTGACTCTAGATGAGGTTATAGAGCAAATTGACACATAGTAACAAATCACCAGGACGGACCAGATAGTATTCATCCCAGAATTTTGAAGGAACTCAAATGCGAAGCTGCAGACCAGGGGATTGGAGGGTTACCAAATCTTCCGCCAATATTTAAAAAGGGCTTCAGAGCTGATTCTGGAAACTACAGCCCGGTGAGCCTGAGGTCAGCTCCTGGCAAACTGGTAGGAACAGTTGTTAAGAACAGAATTACTAAGTATATTGATAAACGTAGCTTAATGGGGAAGAGTCAACATAGATTTAGGAAAAGAAAGTCATGCCTCACTAACCTATTGGAGCTTTTTTAGGGTGTAAATAAGCATGTGGCTAAGGGTACTGATATAGTGTATCTGGACTTTCAGAAGGCATTTGATAAGGTCCCTCATGAGAGAGGAACCTGAGAAAATTAGAGAGTCATGGGATAGGAGGCAGTTTCTTTTCACTGGAGTCGTTATCTCCTGTGTACAGGGCTGAGTAAAGGATGCCCTCTATGAGGAAGTAGCTAGTATAGCCTCATGTCAAGATACGCTAGAGAGTAATTCTAACATTTCTTAGTAGGTATATACCATATGCCTATGGTATATAGCTGAGACAGGATGTAATATGTTAATAAAATAAATGTAGGGCTTTAAAGGTGCCAAGAAAAAGATGTTTTGTATTAATGTAGCAATAGAACCTGTTTATATTCATACCTTACGTTTTCCTGGTATGAAAAAAGGAAGATAGAAGGGAGCTAGACCCAAAGACTACAAACTGCATTAAGAAGAGAGTAGACTGTGTGACTCTGTATTTAAAAAAAAAACTGCTCTAAGAACAACACAATAAAAGAGAGAGAGAGAGAGGTAGGCCTAGAAACTGTGAAAAGGTCAGAGCATGCAAAGACTCAAAGTGTTGAGTAGCTCAGGAATGTGCTCCATCAGCATACTAACAAAGGACTAAACATCCTGTTGACAAACAGCCTGATTTGCCAGACAAACCATCCTGAAACCAGGTGGACCAATTTGCACCTCTGAGAGCTGGAAACTATGAAAGAACTTTGATAAGCATCCTGACATCCACAAACATTTTGGGTGTTCATGGGTGTTTGATAGAGGCCAATTCCAGGATCAGGAAAGAACAATATATCAAAGATAACAATGTGCACAGAGACCACCCTTCCAGAAAGATCCTTTTTATGTGCTAAGGACTGTCTGTGATGTCATCATGACTTGACATCTTTCTATTGCTGAAACATCACCTCAGAACTTTTTATAAAGACCGGCATAACCAAAATGTCTTTGGCACAGAGCTAGATTCCACTAGCCACATTGGCAGTGAGTTTCATGGTTGTGTCCCGTCCATCTCACTGATCTCAAGGAACAGAGCTCTGCTCTCCAGCGTCACCAAAGGCCCTCTCTTGACTAGGATGCGTACGATATCTTTATCTGGGAACTATTGTATGATAATGTGTGTGTAGCTGTAATACTGCCAAGAAGAGAAACCATGGTGTGCCATTCTAATAATAAATTCAGTTTGTTTTGTAACTGGATTGTGTTTATTTGATCATCTCAATCCCATAGCAAAATTATTCATACAATACTTTTAGGTTGTCTCCAAGACTTCAGTGAACATCTAAAATTATATGCAAACAAATCTTAATCGTGGATTATACTTTTTTTTCCCCCTTGCATTTTTATTAAATTTCTTATTCTGCGCAAGTGCACTAGAAGTACAGATCATCAGTATCAATCCCATTTGCATCAATACATGTCCTCCAGTTCTTGGCAAAGAACTGCAGTGCTGTCATTAATAAACAGTACTGCTCAGCTCTTTAAAAAAAAAAAAAAAAAGATGTCCCATTCTCTAACATTCAAGGTAGATAACAACATATATAAAAATATATGTAACCCATGTGCTGATGGTGTCTGTGGCAAGGGCCGGGCTTACCTTTTCTAGGGGTTTGGCACAACTAAACACACTGGCTTGAGCCCCCACCCAGAAACCTGGGACACTAAATTTGACTGGGCAGCCTGCATTACTAACAAAGTATTAAAACAAAGCCGCACCTGGTACTGATGAACTCCCCACACATAAATCCCACCCTCAGAGCAAGAGTCCGGTGTCATAGCAAAGAGTCACAGTTCTGTGTTCCCAAACCCCTTCATCCCACTCACAGTTCTTTGGGGGATGTTCAGTTCACAGAACCCTGGTTGTCCCACACAGGCTGCCGCTGCTCTGTCACCAGCATCCTCAGGCACGTCTCAGCAGTCTTAACTCAACCTGGCCCAGGGAGACCTCACGCTGATGGTTATCTGCCCTCAGAAACCACCCACGCTCTGGAGAGCCTGCCATCGTGTCTAAAGTCAGTAGGCGATCAGGCTTCTGCTGTGGCGGGCCCCTCAGTGTGGAACTCACTTCCTCTGGATGTCAGTCTTCCTTCCTTGCCTTTTAAAAGGCACCTAAAGACTTATTTATTCTCCAGGTGTGTTTAGGCTCCACTGCTGGTTTTCCTTAATGTGTGTTGGCCTTCTCTGCTACCCTCCCCCTTTTAACTTGGTTTTTATATAGATTTATCTTTTAAATGGATTTTGTTATGTTCTTTGTTGTACAATACTCCAACTGTCATCCAGCATTGGGGTGCTATAGAAATACAGTATTAGTAGTTTAAATTAGGATAGTGTATTCAGGTTACAATAAACTCTGAATGCACACAACAACAACAAAAAAAAACCACTTTCAGGTTCCAAGTATGAAATCTGAACCTCGTGTTAGCGAGACCTTTTTTTGATGGGCTGACTAATTTTGCTGGTATGTTGCCCTCAAAAATTATCATTTCAGATTGCATGGCCAGCAGGAAGAGCAATACTGCCAGTGAAAGTGGAGGGAGGGAGGGAACAAGGGAGACGGGCACAAGCTAATCTCTGGCAACATGCCCCTTTTCTCAAATGCCAATCAAGAGCAGGGCAAGTAGAGGAATCTAAAAGCAATTGGGGGGTGAGGTTTGCAGTGTGTAGTGTCTAAAGGCTGACATCTGGGCTGGGGTAGGAGAAGTTATGCTGCATGATAGATTGCAACTGACTTGAAGACAGACTAGGGGAATGCTTTTCTTTTCGGAAGCTTAGCTTACGTTTCTGCTGCTATCATTTTCCTGCCAATAGAACCTGCTCCTTTCAGCCCCGATTCTGTTGCACCCAGTCTCTGGTGAGTCCTCACACCCACATTTGGGGATTCTTGGGGGACTTGGCTCTGCTTGCCAGCTGGGTTCATTCATTCTCTGAAAACTAGAATGAGCTCCTCTGCCTTCTTCCCCCATGTACCCCTGTCCTGTGTCTGCATGCTACCACTCACAGAATGGCATTTATTTTGAGGGGAAACTTTTATTTTGGGACAGGATTTGCATCATTTTTCTTGCCAGTTGTGTTCTGGGAAATTGTTATATATGCTTCCTGCTGATATCCCCAAAATGGGAGGGTGCTTTTGGGGGGAGAGGGGGTGCTTATTGCTGCTGTGGCACTCACAGATTATGCACTCTCACTCTGTCGCTGTTAAATACATTATTTTATAAACTATTTTAAAATCAGAAGTAGGCTTAGCAGTAGGTCCCAAAATGATGTGTTTCTTTCTGTGGGCCTGTCAAACTTGTAGAGCCTCACTGCGATCCTATGCCAAAACTTCCCCAAAACACATATTAGATACAATTCTAGTTTTAAATCTCTCCTTGTGCAGCAGCATGGCAGGTGTGTTGAATGTCCTCTAAACGCTGAGATGTTTCTCCACAGAGCTTGGAATCTGAAAGTATGGAGGACATTTTGGCTTCGTTCTTTTTTCCCCATTGCATCTGAATACTTGTATTTAATGTGGGAACACATTTTAACCACATAAGTCCCTCTGAACTAAAGTTAACAGAAAATGTGACACGGAGGTATGCAAAAGGTGAAGAGATGAGGGGGTTGACTGGAGTTAAGCTTCTTAAAGTATTGCTTTTGCTTAATAAGAACATAAGTATCATACTGAGTCAGATCAATGGTCCATCAAGCCCTGCATCCTGTCCTCCGACAGTGGCCAATCGTTTCATCCATTCGGTTCGTCCGTTCGGTTCGGCAGTTTGGCTAGTTCGCCGAGTTCAGGTTCAACTGTTCGGTTCGGCCGTTCTGTTCAGCCATTCGGTTAGGCTGTTCGGCTGTGCCGTTCGGCCGTTCGGCCATTCAGGACATGTTGTTATGGGTGGGTTTTTGGTTTTTTTTTATATGTTTTTTTTTGTTTTTATTGGGTTTTATATGGTTTTCTTTTGTTTTTTATTTTTATTTTTTGTTTTTATATGGGTTTTTTTTTTTTTTTTTTT
>QEPC01000841.1:6510958-6556942 GCA_003113815.1 Sphenodon punctatus
GGGAGGGGGAGGGAATTAATTTATTTCATTGGTTTCAATGGGGACACAGCGCCCCATTGAAACCAATGAAATAAATCCGGTACCGGCATACCGGATTTAATCCGGGAATCCGGTTTTCGCAGAACCAGTAACCGGTAAATCCGGTAGCCGGTAATGGGCCCGGGGTCCCACCACTACTAAAAAGGGAAAGTTATAGACTGGTCGATAACTGGCCAGGGAGTCAATGTCAAGAGATGACTTCTTGAGCAAGGGCCAGACAAAAGCCTCTTTGAGGAAGCCCGAAACCCTACCTTTCAGAAGAGAGGCATTGACCACCCCTGCCAGCAACAGCCCCAATATTTCCCTGGTGACCTTAACCAACCAGAACAGGCAAAGATCCAGCCATTTAGATAGGACTATGCATGTTCAAGTGGATGAGGCTCTGTTTATTGTATGTGAATGTCCAAAGAAGGATCAATGTGTATCCTTTCAGAGGGCTTCTAATCTTATAGTAGCATGTACAGTCTCTGCTACTAGCTAGCTGGCCATTCTCCTACACAGGGCTTGAGGGCAAATTTGGCAAGAGTGATGCTGACAGCAACTTCCTATAGCAAAAATTTGCAAAGCAGCTACACAGGCTTCAGCATAGACTTTTACAAAACACTGCAACACCATGCCCTTGATTTAGCAGCAAAAAGGGATGCTAGCTCTGAAAGAACAGTGCTAGCATTTGTTCTGAAATGGGCACTGCTTCTTAGTGTCCCAGGCAAGAATGCACAGAGCCTCTTGTGGAGGAAAAGCAGGTTACTTACCAGTAAGTACTGTTCCTCCTTGAGTGGCTGCATGCATTCCCACCGTTGTGTGTGCATACTGCAGCCATTCTCCATACAGCCTTCAATGTAGTCTTCAGCTTGGGACAAACTTCACCTCTTCTCTGATGTGCGAGGCTTCTGCATGCAAGACAAGGATATAAAAGGGCAGGGACTATTCCATTCCCTCTCAGTTCCTTCAACCGCCGACAAGATATCTAAGCAGATAAAGCAATCTCAGCTTTCCCTTCTCTGATTCTGTGACAGACCGAGAGAGAGAGAGAGAGAGGTAGTTAATCATTGTCACAAACCCCTGCTCGCCTCACCGGGCCCTAGCCCCCTGTGTCCCAGTGCTCAGGCAGGCCTGTGCCTGTCCTGCAGTGAGTCAGGGATCACCTTGTTGGGCAGGCCCCTGGGAGGTGAGACCAAGTGGGGAAATCCGCCCCTCTGGGGCGCGGGCAAAGGCTGAGAGAGTGTGCCCCTCTCCTGGAGGTGTTTACCTGGAGCAATGATCAGACCAACTCTGGAGTCTGATTAACACACAACTTTACTAACAGCGGGGATAGGGGTAGAGGCTAGGTAACGTACAGCACACAGACAGTATCAGCAAATGCAGAACAAAAGGGCAAACAGTCTCTCTCTGTCTGTCTGTCTCTCTCTCTCTCTCACACACACACACTCACTCTCTCTCTCTCTCACACACACACAGAGCAGCTATAGATGTGACAGGCTGCCATGGAAACCAAGTGACGACAGCTGCCTGGAGCAAAGTAGTTTACCAGGAGACCTTTTTACACACAAAAGTTCTGGGAGTAGTTCTATGCAGAAGTTCAAAGAGTTGGATATTTAAGATCTGGGTGAGTGGTTTAGACCCACAGAAAGTTCAGAATGTAACAGCAAACATGCAGGAGAAATGTGTGTGTAAAAACACCCAGGGTCTTTCTTCAGGTAAGTCAGGAGTAAGAATGGCAGCAACTTACTTCTGACTTGCCTAAGGACTCTGTGAAATCCAAAAGCTTGCATCTCCAGTAACTGAAACTGTTCAAGTAAGATACTATTCTATATCTATTTCAACAACAAATAAAACCAATAGAATTTAAATATTTAATGACCAAGAAGTAAACACCCCAAAGTAGAAATTAGACTACATTATTAAAAAGAATTTTTTCATTCTATAAAGAGTACTTATTCTATTTTTGTAACTTCATAGGGGTCAGGTCGGGCAGATCATTACTCCCGGGCATCCCACAAAGTAGGCGGGTCACCCCAAGGACAACCTGTACCCGTACAAAAATTCCTCTCACATTAGCAGTGAGGACCCGGGCGTCACCCCGGATCGTTATTTTCCTTACTCATAAGTTTAAGGCATACCAATCGTAGTCACAGAGGGACAGGGAATCGGGAGCAGCTGCATTTCTGGTGAGGGTGAGTAAAATATGAAGTAAATGGTAAGAGCTGTAGAAGGCTTAGCGACGCGGGCCGGACGTGGTTGCCCGTTTCCTTGTCGATTTTACTCCTAAATGTTGGGGTTTGGGGAGCACAAAAATGCCCCGATACAGTCAGCTTACTATGCAAATGATCTCCGACGCCGCATGAGATTATGGGAGTCTCGCGCTCGCGACTCTGTCCCCGCCCTCTGGCGCGCTGGTGTGTGAGACGCGGTGCTGTTAGGGGAAGGCGAAGCACGAGACCGGAAGTAGTTGGGTCTCATGTCCGGAGCTCGTTTGCTAGGACTTATCTCTGGGCCCAGCGACAAGATGGCGGATCTGTCCCTGGATGAGTTGATCCGAAAACGCAGCGTGAATACGAACGCGAAAGGAAGGTATGCGGGAAACAGGTCACGGTGCGCGGGTGGGTTTGGGGGGTTAACGACTACTGCACCCCTCCCCCAGCATTGCCATCGTCGCGATCTGTGCAGAAACGCCCGCCTCCCCTGTGGCCCCCATTCGCTTGTTTGCTGCTCCGTGGGAGCCTCACTCTTTATGTGATTGGCTGCATTCGTCGTCACTCGTCCCAATACAGAGCTCGGTTCTGTTGTGAACCCTTAAGTGGGGAAAGGGTATCACGTGCCAGGAAGGGAGCGAGCCCGGGTTTTGGGAATATCTCTCCTTCTCTCCCCCCCCCCCCCCCCGGTTTGAGGGTTCATCCCCGCTCAGAGGAGAAATGGTGTCCATGGGAACAAGGGGTTCTGCTCATTTCCCCCTTGGGTTGGTGGGGCCTGTGCTTTTGCCCCTGACAGCGCTGCCTCCCTGCGGGAGAGGCTCCCTCACCCTAGTTTGTGAGGCCCCGGGGTCTAGGTGCTCTACCCTCTCCAGCTCTGATTCCTACCAACTAGCCGTCTGACCCAGCAGGGGCCCTAACCCCACTCGGAGCCCAATGAGATTGTGTCTGGCCCCTTTCCCCACACGCCCTTGTGTGAGTGTTCCCCTGCTTTACCTCCTTCGCTCCTCTTCACACAAAATGCAGCCAAGTTAGCTTAATTACCTGGGGGACATGTTATTTCTCCCCAGGCAAAATATCTACTCTCTAGAATTGTCCCAGATCTTCTGGTTTGTCTCCCTCCCCCATAAACTGTCTCCTCCTTGACTCTACTGAACAAGATGATGATGTGGAAAGAATTTTCTTTGCCCTATACTTGGACCGGGGGACGGCACCCCAATTTCTGAGTTATGGGAGCTGGGAGGGAGCAGTAGGGACTGAATTGCTCCATTGTGACCAGTTGGGTGGTACTTCAAAGGAACCAAGAATGGCCACTGTCAAAGACAGGAAGCTGGGCTAAAAGGGTTGCTGGTCTGAGCCTGTTCTTATAATCTTTTGGAATCTTCACATGAGCACTAGGCCAGGGCTTAGTGAATGCAGCTGCTTTAAACCTAAATAACTGGTAAATGCAAGCCCTGCTAAATTGGTTATGCAAACATTTAAGTATTTCTTGTATGTCCTCCCAATCTTTTCCTTTGATCTACTTCCTCTATCTCATTCAAAACCCTTGCCCTTTACCTTTGCAGACCTACTTAATTTTATAACAACCAAAAACTACTATTGTTTTCTCTTTACTGCTTTCTTGACTAAAGCTTGTACAGTCTGAACATTCTGAAGATTTGGCTGTGTGTTTTATACACGCTCCTTGGAACAGTTTCATGCTTATTTGCCAAACACATCCTCTTTAAAATGCCTCCTTAAAACTTATTTTTCCCAATGAATCTTTCCACTCTTCATGTGCTCAACATGAATCTCCCAACAGGCTCCTGTGCCTAATTTGGCTGGTATTTTTCATTTGTCTTGTGTGACTTGGATTATAAGGTTTCTGAGTTGGGTACCTTGTTTGATTTGCAAAGGACAGAGTAAATTTATATCGCTGTATAGATACTGTTTTAATAATACAGGCTTGCAGAATTTTCATAAAAATTCCAAAGTCCAGGCATATGATACAGTTACTTTTAACTGTAGTAAGGAAAACACTTGTTTAATTTGTCCTAAGCAAGTTGATGATTCAAATTTTTCATAATAGGAACAGAGTTACATGGAGTGCTAGGGATAGAAGTTTATCCTTTTTAAAGCATTATCCTATTATGCCTAAATATCTGGTGAAAAGTGTCAGTCATTGTACATTGGTTTTTGCCACTGCTTATGTCACAACATTAATCATCTTACCACCACAAATTCCCTGTTGTTGGACACTTTGCCCTGTGACTGCCCGAGGACAAAATGCCTGATAAATACTATTCATATAAATTTCCTGCCCCTCTTCCTCCATCTCTCCCTCATGCTTTCCCCCAGCCTAAAGCACAGCCAGGGGATCATGGTGTTAGGAGAAGCAGGAATGACCAAGAACCCCTCTGCTCCCCAGTGCTGTCATGGTGCTGAGAACCTTGTCCTCTCTGATTATGAGGAGCTTTGAGACAAGGGTCCAAATCCTGGAAGCTCGTCCACATGGACACTTGGTAGAAAACAACCTCGGGGAAGTGGAGGTGGGGAAGCCGAAGTTTCCGGTTTGCTACAGGACAGTGCACCTCCATCACTCAGGTTTGCAGCCTTAGAGTGTTTCTGGATTCCTTGCTGTGCCTGGAGCATCGGGTTGCAGTGGTGGCAAGGAGCGCTTTTCACCAACTTCATCTGGTGAGGAGACTGCAGCCTTTTCTTTCAGATTCGGATATGACCAACATTATCCATGCCTTCATAACCTCGAGGCTAGATTAGTGCAACGGGCTCTATGTGCGGCTGCTCTTGATGATGGTTTGGAAGCTGCAGCTTGTGCAGAACATGGTGGCCTGGCTCCTTTCGGGGGGGGGGGGGTGTGTCGGTCATCGTGAGCACATTACACCTGTGCTCCAAAGTCTGCACTGGCTGCAATTAACTTTCCAAGCAAAATTCAAGCTTCTGGTTTTGACCGTTAAAGCCCTAAACAGCCTGGGCCCCACATATCTGAAAGTCCGTGCCTCCTATTATGCTCGCTCACAATAGTTTTGGTTGGCATGGGGCACCCTCCCATCGGTACCATCTGTCAATCTTACCTGTATGACAAGGGCACGTGGAGGGGTGTTCTCAGTTGCTGCCCCAGTCAAAGCTCCTCATAATCAGGAGGTCTGCCAGAGTCCAAACCTAAGTGAGGATGGGTGAGGGTTATTTAGAGTTGAGAGTGGGTTTTTTAAAGGGATTTTAATGTATTTTATGTGTTCTTATATTGTCAGCAGCCCTGAGCCTTAGGTCCTTTTTAAATGGACCATGGTGGGTGGCAGATGGGTGTGTGCTGGAGGTTGGTGTGCGCCTGTACCCACGGGTGCACACCCACAGAGCATCGGGCATTGGAGTCTATTGCTCCATGCATGGGTGATGAGTGGTGGTGGGTGTAGCACAGGAGCGCGCATGCCCCCCCCATCCCCTATGGCATTCGTGGGGGCGTCTCGTGTGAAAAGGGCCTTAGGAGAAGGGTGGGGGTATCAAATTTAAATAAAATAAATGCTGCTACAAAGTAGGGAGTTCCCTGCTACAGAGCAACAATTTCCTACAGACAAGCTTGGAGATTCCTGACTGGTTTTGGCAGCACTGAGCAGAATGTATAATTTGATTCAGCTGTGATGCAAGTGTAGGGGAACCAGGTCTTTTTTTGGTAGTCGATTTTACTCCAGTTGTATGCAAAATCTGAGTAAATGATTTTTCCCTTTGGAACCTTCAAAGTGCTTGAAACCAAATAATGAACATTCCTTAATTTTTAAAAATTGTTCTGTTAAAACAAATTGTTTCCATTTATGGAGATGTTTTGGTGATGATTTTTGCCCACATAGCCTTGCTGTTCTTGTTATCATCAGTGCAGTTACACTTGTAGTAACAATGGTGGGAATACTTATGTAGTCTTTGCCACTATTTCATGTAGTGTCTACACAAAATTACATTTTAAATGTTGGTAGCCCTAGCAACTTGTCTGCCCCTATTATCCTGTCGCTGCTATTCCTAGCCGAACTGAACTGGTGGTTGTAGTTTAGTTTAGTTTTATTTATGGCTAACAAACCAAAAAATGGTGGTTATAAAGCACAATCTGACTGAGCTATTTGCATCAAGACAGAGGTGTCATTGTGCTGGAAACTGTTTAAACATATAGCAAGAGTATGCCTCTACCATTTTAGAAGGGTGGGGAAAAGAAATCAACGTATGAACAATTTTATAGGAAATTTAAGGCAAAAACCTAAAGTAGACAAGTTTCTACAGAATCTAGGTTTGCAGGATGTAATTACCTCAACAGTAGTTTGGCCAAGACACCAGCATTAACATTCCAGCTCCTACAGAACTGACCAGGAACCTTTGGTTCAGTCTTGTGTCTCGCCTGAAAGTTTGTCCAAGTATTGATCCAACCGAATCCTGTTTATCTTACGAGGTTTCTTCAGGGTTGTCTAAAGCACAGTTTTGTTAGATAACTTAGAAGTACTGGGACATAGCTTATAATAAAACTGTATTTGAAAACCGGTCTGATTTGTGCTAAATGTGGATGGGGAAAACAGACTGTGCAAAGATTCTGACTGAGATTCTGATCAATATTCCCCCTAATTATTATTTTTTTCTGTGTGGGCTACAACTTCACTGAGCGCTATTTATTTATTTTTTCCTTAGGTGGGCAGCTTGCACTTTTTAAGAGTCTTTTTACTGTGAACTACCTCACAGCTGTGTTGCTACAACTGTATAAATGGATTGAAAAGAAAATGTATTTCTGTCTTTATAGCACAACTAAAGCAGAGATGACCACGCCAAAGCGAAGATGCAATGCTTTAAGGCACTAAACAAAGATAAAATACCAGAAGGGCTAATTCATCAGGGCACTGTAATCTGTATTTTTTAAAATTATCACTAAAGGAGGCAATAGGGGATAAAAAGGATTTTCTTACAAAAAAGAAACACACACACACACACACTGATGCACAAAAAAACATATCAACACACATGGGGAGCAAGTCAAACACCAGAGTGCAGAGCAGGGAAGAATCTCAGCAGTGTGGACAGACTTGACAGCAGTGGTTGTCTTATTCTCTCCCTTTCCATACATGGCTCTCGCAGCAGAAATGGGTGTGCACACTATTAAAAGGATAACTTCAAAAAAAACAACATTTCAAACTGTTTTATTGAACAAAGTAGCAAAAATTACACAGGTCCACGATATTAATTATTTCCCCAACCTAATAGCAAAGCTTACAAAACAAAAAGCTCAACAACAACAAAATCAACATAATGAAGCAAGGGGCAACTTAAATGGGAACTTGATTCTGATACTCAAAGCACTTATGCCAGTGGAGCCGCCTTATCTTGAATAGGATTCTGCCGGCTGTTGCTTGCCTTAAGCAGGAAAGGGGCTCCCTTGAGATAATGTTACCCGTATTTTCCCAGGTCAGAAATGGCCATAAAGGTTTTAAGAGCTGAAACACACAGAGTATGTGATTTATGTTACAAACATGTCTATTCCTCAAACATATTTGCCATGATCTCAAAGGCTACGAAGCCCCTGCGCAGAGCTGCACACAGCAACAAGGTGATGTGTGCGTAAACGACGCGTATGTTGTGTTTTGGGCCCTGGTTGCCCTTTACGCCTGTGGCGACCCATGTAATTTCCTCTGTCCTCTGTGTGTGTTGGGGGGCCTCGCTGTGTGCAGGAGTTCTGAATGGTGCCCATTGCCCCAAATCCAAAGGTTTTAAATTTGTAAATAAAACAAGAATTCAGTAGTTCTGAGTATGTGTCTACTAACTGTTTGGACACTTCTGTATGTCGCTTTCCATGCCAGTCCACTCTTACCAAACCAGGTGGATAAGATTAAAATGTGCTGTGCTGTTTGAAGTGGAACTGATGGGAACTGCAGCAAAACTTACAGAACCCTGAATTTAACTGGCCTGGTTTCCAGAATTTTAGTTCTATAGTTTCCCAACATTTTGATGCAACAAACTGTGATACAAATACGGCTAAAAGCATTCATTATTTAACTGATAAAATGAATGCTATGATTGCAGATTAAAATAGAATGTAAAAATAAACAATATTTTAAAAATGGAAAATCTAAAGATTAAAATTTTTTATAAACTAAAAACTTAAAATAACCTAGCAGCACTCAAAAATCAGTGCATAGTATAAAGCTGTATTGAGATTTTGTAATATTCTATTACTTAATTGATCAACCAAAAGCTTTAATCAGTTAATAGCCCTAGATACAAATTCCTTCACAAATATAGATATGAGGTGGAAATTTGTATATTCAAATGTCAGAAAAAGTCAGAATGTCTCATCACAAATATTTTGGGTATTTTTCTGTTCTAGGTTTAGCCTGTAGCCTTTGTGCTTGGGATCACACATGCTGGATAACCAATAGCAGGGATGGTCTTGAATTGTTGTTTAGTGGTCTCCCAGTGGATTCTAATCCTTACTATGGTGTTCTAGTCAGTTACTGGCTGAGGACTGCAGAACTTGATCCCAGGCTGCCTGGTGTACAGAACCTTTTTCCATGGTCTGATGTGCAGAGCTGTTTTTTATTGTGTTTTGGTTTTGTTTGCATTTTTGAAATGCTCCAGTTAATTCTGTAACTAATTTTATCATATCTGAAACTTTCTTTCCAGACTAAACACAAGGCCAATATTTGGAGGCATCAGATCTCGAATTGGAGTCCAGCAAACCCTTCTCAGTAGACCAACACCAAGTGTTAGCTTCCAGCGGACATTTGATGCCCGGCAAAAGATCGGCCTTACTGATGCTAGGCACAAACTTGGTGTTAAAGATGCCCGGGAGAAACTGCTTCAGAAAGACGCCCGGTTCAAAATCAAAGGGAAAGTGCAGGATGCCAGGGAGATGCTGAATTCCCGCAAGCAGCAGAATGTGGCTGCTGAAAAGGTGACCAAAGTAGTTGATGCCAGAGAGAAGATCAGCCTAAAAAGAAGTGCCCCTGCTGCTGCCATCATGAGCCCAGTTGTGGGGACAGTGACCCCTGCCATGAAGATCACAAAAACTATTCAAGTAGGTGATGCTTGAATTGCTTACCCTCACTCCTGCACCTCCCTTTCTCCCTACCACCTGTCTTGAGACAGACCATTTGTTGTGGTAACAATTAAACATAAAGGGGAGACGTGTGGGACCTATAACGATGCTGCTGCTTTATAACCAGGACAAAGAGGGTCCCATGTGCAAACATATGGTCTTGTTTTTTTTATGAAATCGAAGCTTTCATGTAATAAAACTGAAATCCTGACCCTTGCAATGTAAACCTACTTTTGACCATGCCAGTTCCTTCTTGGTTTTCAGACCGACTATAGCAATAGCTCTGAGCGGTGTGAACTTTCTCTAATTTTCCTACATGAAGTCTGAGGACAAGTTGAATGTCATTCCTCTTTTATTACTACCTTTCTTAGTAAAAGCAACATTTGGGTGTGCCTAGAGAGAGCAGCTGGATGCTAGGTTTATTTGGAGGATGGCAAAAATACAAATTAGAATCTGTAGCTATTTATATCTTATACCACATTTCTGTGTGTGTGTCTTTTGCAGGAGTTGGGTTAGTCCTCAGACAGGATTTTGTTTGCCCCTCCTACCTCATCCCTGTCCCAACATGAGGTATTGAACAAAACAATTTACTAGAAAAAATCCTGGCTTTTAGACGGTTGCCTACTGCCCAAACAGATTATAATGAGACATGGATTTTCATGTAAACCAATTGGCTGCTTGGCAAGACAGTCATTAAACCTTGACTCTGCCCCCCCACTGTTAAGGAAGTTGTGTCCTGCTGATTGCTGTTCAGAACTTTGTTCTGATAGGCTACATGGTGAAGCAGGAAATCTTCCACGTGCCCTTAGTGACAAGCACTTCCAACCCATTTCTCTTCCTTTGGACAAACAAGGCAAGGTCATGTTTACAGGCCTCTTGGCTCTAAGGTGCCAGACTTGTATAATGCAGTATGTAGGATGTAAGTTAGTTCTCAAAACATTGTCCAACACAAACGGTTCACTTTAATGATGTTACTAATATTCTTTGAATTACTCCTTTTGCCTTATAGTGCAATCTGATATTACAACTGAGGAACCGTTTTGCTATAGTCAAAAACTGAATGATAAATCCCACTATCTCCAAAACGACAGAAAAAAACTTGTGTATGGATGAAAATTTTCCACGTTTTGCTAAAATATACAGCTCTTTGCTAAAGTTCCTGTTCACAACTGGTAGAAGTGAAAAAAAAACTTTCCTGTCTATTTCAGACATACACTTTTGTTGCTTTGAAGTGTGATCTTGTCGGTGCTCATGTCAACTACATCGGCATGATTGTTCCTTGAATAAGAAACTGCCAATGAGACTAAAGTACAGCGGGCAGTGACATTGGTCATTCAGTAAAGAAGACAGTATTTTCTCTCCGAATCAGAATCAGTTGCAAAGTATAGAATTAAAAGACAGTGCTGTTAGAAATGTCTTTGAGAAGAAACTGGAAACTGCAGCTCTGGTGGCTTGTGGTTACTGAAAGATGACATCCCACTTTTGTAAAAATAGGATAGTTATCCTCTGTGTCCTGGGCAAATTCCTCCCTGTTCTCAGAGGTAGCTGTTAGCCTGTTTTAAGACTCTCTGTCTCTAGAAAGGAACCATCAGTTGCTAATTACTGACACATACCATGCTCTTTTTCTGCTAGTGGCACAAGATAATTAGGTAAGCTACTGGAAGGGCAGCTTGCACTGCATTTTATCTAAATGCAGCTTTTTCTTCAAATTGAATTTGGAATAACCTACTTCTCTACCTAGGCCTTAGCCAGGGCCCAGATTCTTCTGCAATTTCCCCCCCAAAATTCTGTGACCCAAAATTGAAAATTCTGCGACCCAATAAAGTTACAAAACAAGTCTAGTAAAATTAAACCTGTCAGATGGCAAGCCATTTCTTTGTACCAATGAATAAAAAAATCTGCTCATAATTTTTTTTCTGTGTACGGGTATTTCAGATATCAAGCAAACACCCCCCCCCATACACATAAGCAGATGGCACAGCTCCTAACCCCCCCCCCCAAACACATGGCAAAGCAGAGGGCACAGCTCCTAAACCCCCCCCAAAAAACATGGCGAAGCAGAGGGCACAGCTCCTAACCCCCCCCCAAACACATGGCAAAGCAGAGGGCACAGCTCCTGAACCCCCCCCAACACATGGTAAAGCAAAGGGCACAGCTCCTAACCCCCCCAACACATAGTAAATCAAAGGGCACAGCTCCTAACCCCCCCAANAAACTTATCTGGGTCCCCGGCGGCTGGAGAGGAGGAGGAGGCAGCAAACAGCAGGAGACAAATGGCTGAGGCAAACTGCTTCGTCGGAAGAGGCCGTGCAAGCCACTGATTGGCTTGTGGCCTCAACAAAACAAGCCCCTGATTGGCTCACCGGTGAGCCAATCAGGGGCTTGCTTTATTGCTCACTGCCGGTGAGTCAAAGCAAGCCCCTGATTCACTGGCAGTGAAAGGGAAATCCGTGGGGATTTCCCTGGTTTCAGTGCTAATCCTGCCTAAGGCAGGATTCTGTGCAAAAACCGTGAATCGCGGCAGCGCAGTTTTCACGGGGCCCTGGCCTTAGCTCTTAATTCTTTTGTCTGTCAACTGGAGTTCAACCTTGAGCAATCTTTCTGTGTGGGTTATGAATCTTATGTCATTATGTATGCACACAGCTGGGGAGCATTTCTTGCTCACATTTTCTCAGATGAGCTAATAGCTTCCCTCTTAGAGAGTGGGGAATGGTGAGCTCTGATGCTAATACTGTGATTGGTTCTTTTCCTTGCTATCACAGCAGAAGGCTGCAGTCCCAGCACACACTCATCCTGCAGAAATGAGGATCAACGTGGTGAACAACCACACACACAAACAGGTGCGTGCCACCCGCTGGCAGGACTGATAATGCTCGCTTGCTGGGGTGTTCTCTTAATGTAGGTTAGTACAGGTGACTGTGGGGCACAAAGTGTGCGTCTGCCATTAGGTTGGAGTCGAGAGATTTGAAAGTTCTTTCACTCCTTGACGCTGTGGGGTTTTTGTTCATTTGTTTTTACAGGAAGTGGAGAATAGAGAGGTCCAAAAAAGGGGGGGGGGGGGTGTTTGCTCACATTCACAAGAGTGTCGTCTCTCACATTTTAAATTTCTTGTGGGAGAGAACAATTGTACTGTCTCTTATTGCACATTCCTCTGGCTTTGAATTTTGTCTACGGTGCTGCCGTGCTAACAGTCAGGCTAGCAATTTCAGCTAACAGTGGGGTGCTGCAAGGATGTCCCATGTGTCTCAGTGAGGCTGATGGATTAAAAGCTCTCAGGCAGGGACCGTGTCTATCTTTTTCTGTAAAGCACCAGGTACATCGCTGGCGCTATATAAATGCTTATTATAATAATAATAATTAATAATAAAAGAGGGGAGCATCTCTTCTAACACTGAGCAGTACACATGAGGAAGATAGCTGGATTGTTAAACCTCAGTTTGTCTCCTCATTAATATGGGTCATTTGCCATGGCATGTTGTCTAATCTTTTCACAAAATCAAAAAAACCATGGGGAAAATAGTTTAGAGCGGGTTTGTGTCACCTGTGAATGTGCCCTCACCTGTCAACGTGCCCTTACTGCGTCCATCATCTCTGATGCCCTGAAAACAAAGGGCAGCTTTTCCAGCTCCCACTTTTGAATGCACAGTCCTTGGTATGTTCCTTTTCCTCAAGATCTTTGCTATAAAATCATTGGTAATATTACATGAGTCAACTTGGTCCAGCATCCTGTCTGCTTCCTGCTGTGGTGAGTTTGATCTAGAGATTGTAACTGGCCAGGTATGTTATGTGGGAGGTTACCTTTCTGGGGGAACCCTACAGAATGGCCCTTTGTCACGCAGGGTACTGGATTAAATTGAGCAGTGTTCTGATTCATCCTGATGTTTTCCATGTTCCTTAGTTGCTGTGAAAGTCTGAGGTTAATCTTTGAAATCATGTGCTTACTTTTCTGACTTGGGTGAAATCCTGGTCCTGTTGAATTCAATGAGAGTTGTGTGATTGACTTCCGTGGACCTGGGATGTCATCCTAGCGTTGCATTTTCAAGCTTTGTTGCTTCTCAGATGCAAAGCCTTATTACCATCTTGACTCTGTGTTCTCTCATAATCAAGATTTTATTTTTCTATGTGGGTTTTCCATTTCAGTATATACCAGCCCCATTCTTTTCTCTCTCTCCCTTGATTTGCTCATCTGTTGTCTTAATTATTTCAACCAGCTCATCTCTGGCTTTCCCATGTTACATCTCTTCATTTACCTATCCTCCTCCCTCTGTTCTAACAAGGTCCCTGCAATCACTGAATCCCTTCACTAGATTTGCTTTTTGCCCAAATCAGGCACCACCAGTTTGTTCTCCTCAAGGTCCTTCACAACTCCACAGCTACCACCACCTCTACTCTTACCCCATCTTGCCATCCCTCTTGCTTTTGCTTTCATGCTTTCTTCACCGATGCCCTTCATGTTAATGTGTTTTTCTTATACACTTATTACAAAATAATTTAAAAAGAATACTATACTTCCATATCTTTCCAAATTCAATTTAATGCCAAATGATTCATTTCAACTACATCTTTTATAAAATGTCATGTCTACATTTGGACTTCCTTTCTGATTTATTCTATTTCAGTCAGGTCTTCTTGACGGTTTAACTGAAATTATAACTGCTTTCTCATGGGGCAATATGCACAGCATTTGGCTCCAGGAAAAATTCCAGGAGGCAAATGCTGCGCAGCTTTTGTCTCGTGGAAAGACAAAGCCGTGTGGCTTTGCCTCTGTATCCTCCGCATGATCAGAGGCAAAGCCACACAGCTTTGTCTTTCCACGAGACAAAAGCTGCACAGCATTTGCCTCCTGGAGTTTTTCCCAGAGCCAAATGCTGCACATAATGTCCCATGAGAAAGCAGTCTAGGATGTAGGAAACCTTTTAAAGATGTGAACCTCTCGTACAGGATTTGTAATACGTATCTTAACCTTAATTTCAGTTAAGTTTTCAATAAGACCTGACTGAAATAGATATAAATCAGAAAGGAAGTAAGTCCATGTAGATGTGGTGTCTTTTATAAAAGGTGTAGTTTAAATTAATTACCATTTGGAGTAACAATAATTCTCATTTTTGATAAATTGAACTTGGAAAGATATGAAACTATAGTATTTAAATTATTTTGTAATAAGAAAAGTATATAAAAGATGCCTTAACATTTTCCTGTTGTGTTAAAGTTTGAGTAAATGTGAATCCACCGTAACTACTTCTTTAAAACCAAAGTTTTTTTGATATTGGAATTTCCTTTTGTTTTTGATAAGGCTAAAGAAGTTAATATTACCACCTGGGCTTCTCAATTTCACGCTTCCCGCCTGGTAGGTGAGGGTAGGGGGGAAGCGTGCCCTTTCTGGCTTTCACCCCACTGCCACTTGGTAGGTGGAGGTGAGGGGAAAACAAGCCCCTTTCTGGGAGTCTTGGGGAGTCCCTAGCACTTCAGAATCTGGGGTTGCCAACTTGAGGCATCCACCTGCTGCCTAGTAAGCGATGGTGGAGGGGGGGCGGAAAGCATGTGCTGGGTCAAGAGTGTTGGGAAGTCCCCACCGCTCCCAAACCTGGGGTTCTCAATTTTTTTTCTATGCCCCCCACTCCTGCCTGGTAGGTGGGGAAGCATGCCCCAGGTCCAGGAGTGTTGGGGAGTCCCTACAGCTCCCACGCCTGGAGTTGTGAATTCATCCAGGAGACAGGGGAAGTTTAAAGGCACTTCCTGGGCTGGGATGCACTGGGGCAGAGAAGTGGTGCTGGACATTTAAATGCCCCTCCCCCTCTGCTACCTGAATGTGCTGGGGGAAGCTTAAAGGGGCTTCCCTGCTCCAGCACCCTTGGGTGTGAAAAGCAGATGAATGGCAAGTCTTTTCAGATACAATCGCAACTCAATGCACAGGCATGTCATACACTCTTTCCATAGACGATCACTATATATCTTGCATAAGATATGTAAACTTTCCATAGAAAACACAAATATAACTTTTAAATATAACACAAATATAAGTTATATGTTATAGCCTATTATATTATTAAATATATATATTTATTAAATATAAGTTATATATTTTTAAATATATTTAATATTTTAATATATTAAATATATATTATAATATATATTTAATATATTTAAAATATATTTTATGTTAAATATCAGTTATAGCATATAACTTTCCATAGAAAACACATTTTTTTTTATATTAAGAACCACATGTTTTTACTAGACAGTCTCCTTTTATTTTTGAAGACATTCAACATAACATACACCATACAATAAGTGAGAGAACCCTGTCAACTGATCTGGTCACAAACCTGGAAGTAAACTGCCCCAAAACTCCAGTGTAAAAATATAGGCGGTATTCAGTGAAAACTTGGACCTGCTTTAACTATAGAGCTGCTATTGCGGCTCTATAATGTGTGTATGTATATATACATACATGTGCACACATACCCAAACTGGCAGATTTCTGGAGAATAGCATGCACTAATGCTTCATTACCATAGTCCTGAAGTATAGATGATGCCCTGGGATCAAAAACCTATATACAGCTGCAGTATATATGAAAAAAATCACTAGGGAAGAGGGGCCGGTCTCTTTGTACATGAGTTTTGCACCTTGCTTTTCCTCTCTGGGCAGAAGCCTGGCACAGAGAAGGGACGTGGATACATTATGAGAGCAAGATTTGTTTGGAAGTACGTTAGAGTGGAAAAAGGAGTGTGATGGGTGTGGTGTCCTCTAGAGTAAACATCTTATTTCTTTATTTAGATTTTTATCCCGGCCTTCCCTCAAAAGGCTCCAAGCAGCTTGTAAAATAAATAAATCTTGTTTGATTCTTCTCTGTCTCTAGAGCATGTATGACATGGAAGATGATGAGGAAAGTGTATCTCCCCTTCCTAGCAAGCAGATGAAATTCACCACTACAAACAGCTTCCTACACAATGCGGTAAGGGATTGTCAGGAGTCCCCTCCACATAATACTGTGTTGGTGATGTCTTTCTAGGTGTAAGTGCATTTCTGAATAGTCTTGCTAACTTCACCAGACAGAGTGGAGCAGGTGTAAGAACAGTCCAGTAGCTTTGCCCCTGGAATTAGTGCTCTTGGGACTGGGAGAGCCTGAGCTGTTTGGCCAATGTTGTTCAAGAGTTTCTAGAGAGCCAGTGTGGTGTAGTGGAGAAGGTGCTGGACTTGGAACTGGGAAGCCAGGTTCAAATCCTGCCCTAACCATTAACTCACTGGGTAGCCTTGGGCAACTTGCACTTTCTCAGCCTCATTGCCCATTTGTAAAATGGGAATATGTGTGTGTCTGTCTGTCCCTGTGTTCCCCTCACTCTTGTCTGTATTAGATTGTAAACCCACTGGGTAGGGACCTGTCTCTGAAAATGTGTGACTTTGAAGCGCTGCATATGCCTAGTAGTGCTATAGAAATTATAAGTAGTAGTAGTGTTTATGCCATTCAGGGTTGTTTTACTCTCCATTTCTGTAGGCTGGAATCATTGGCAATAAATTCTCTCTGTCCAAGACCGTCCCCCTCACGAAAGTAGTGCAGAATGATACCTATACAGCTCCCCCAGCTCCACCCTCCCCCATCCAGACAAAGGCCTTGACAAACATGTCTCGCACCTTGGTGACTAAGGAAGAGCCCCCAAAAGAGCCAGTACCTGTTGAGGTGAGTAGGAGAGGAACTCCTTCCCTTTTTCTAAAATATGTCTAAACTCAAGCTGGATGAATGTCTCTCCCCACCTTCACATTGTCAATCCTGTTACTCGGAAGCACAGGTCAGTTTAGAGGAACCTAATTTGGGCACTTTAAAAGTCAGACCTGTCTCTAGTTCTAATTCACTGATAAACAGCAAGAGGCAAAGATGTGGAAATTTCTCCAGTCAGGGTAGAATACCAGTTTTGGTTCGCAATTTTCCTTTTTTTGCCCCTGTCTGAAGTACAAGCAAAATCCACACAATTAGAATAAAGGTGAAAATAGATGATTTCTTAGACACCATTGAAAACTGGAGGAACACAGAAGCAGGAAGCCTGCTAGAGAGGCAGTTGGGCTGTTAGAGGACATGGGGCTGAAAGGGGTGCTTAGGGAGGAAACAGACATTGCAGAGACGCTAAAGGAGTTCTTTGCTTCGGTCTTCACTGCAGAGGATGTTGGGGAGATACCCATGCCGGACCTTTACTTTGTAGGTGATGAATTGGAAGAGCTGTCACAAATCAACATGACTCTGGAGGAGATTCTAGAGCAAACTGACAAACTAAATACTAACAAATCACCAGGACTAGATGGTATTCACCGCAGAGTTCTGAAGGAACTCAAATATGAAATTGCAGACCTACTGTTAGTAATTTGTAACCTATCACTAAAATCTGCCACTGTACCTGAGGACTGGAGGGTGGCAAATGTAACCCCGATATTTAAAAAGGGATCCAGAGGTGATCCTGGAAACTACAAATCACTAAGCTTGTCATCTGTGTCGGGCAAAATGGTGGAAACTATAATTAAGAACAGAATTGCTGGACTTATTGAGAAATATGTCTTAATGGGGAAGAGTCAACATGGATTTAGCAAAGGTAAGTCATGCCTCGCTAATCTGTTGGAATTCTTTGAGGGTGTAAATAAACATGTGAACAAGGGAAACCCTGGTACATATAGTGTACCTGGATTTCCAGAAAGCATTTGATAAGGTCCCACACAAAAGACTTGAGAAAATTAAAAAGTCATGGGATAGGAGGTAGTGTCTTACTATGGATTGGTAACTAGTTAAAGGATAGGAAGCAAAGAGTAGGACTAAATGGTCAGTTTTCAAAATGGAGACATGTAAAAAATGGTGTGCCGCAGGGATCTGTATTGGCATCGGTGCTGTTTAATATATTCATTAATGATTTGGAAAAGGACGTTAAGAGTGAGGTGATCAGATTTGCTGAGGGCACCAAGTTATTCAAGGTAGTTAGAACACGAGCAGACTGAAGAACTGCAACAGGATCTTACGAGACTGGGTGCCTGGACATCTAAATGGCAAATGAGATTTAATGTGGACAAATACAAAGTGACGCACATAGCGAAAAATAATCCAAACTATGCGTACACAATGCTGGGTGCTAAGCTAGGAGTTATAACTCAGGAAAAGGATCTGGGAGTAATTGTGGACAATACACTGAAATCCTCAGCCCAGTTTGCAGCAGCAATCAAAAAAGCAAACGTTAAGAGTTATTTGCAAAGGGATAGAGAATAAAATTGAGGATGTCATAATGCCTCTGTACAAATCGATGGTGCGACCGCACCTGGAATATTGTGTGCAGTTCTGGTCGCCCCATCTCAAAAAAGATATAGCTGAACTAGAAAAGGTACAGAGAAGGGCAACGAGAATGATAAAGGGTATGGAATGGCTTCTGTACAAAGAGGCTTGACAAGCTGGTTCTCTTCAGCTTAGAGAAGACTGAGGGGGGACATGATAGAGGTTTATAAAATCTTGAGTGATTGAGTGATATGGAGTGAGTAGATAGGGAACGGTTATTTACTCTCAAATAGTACTAGAACTAGGGGACACTCCATGAAACTAGCTGCCGGCAGATTTAAAAGAAATAGAAGGAAGTACTTTTTCACTGAACCCATAACTAACCTATGGAATGCGTTACCAGAGGACGTTGTCAAGGCCAGTAGTATAGTTGGGTTTAAAAAAGGACCTGATAAGTTCTTAGAGAGTAGGTCCATTAATGACTATTAACCAAGTATCTTACAGAATGAACTTCTTACTGTCGGGAGCTGGGAGTGAACAACGGGGAATGGATTGACCATTGTGACTGTTGGTTCTTCTCCCATGCGATCGAGATTGGCTGCTGTTGGAGGACAGGATGCTGGGCTTGATGGACCATTGGTCTGACTCAGTATGGCACTACTTATGTTCGTAATTAATGGGATTCGAGACCTTGCTGACTGAGTCCAATTAATATGTACTGGAGTGAACTAGCTGCTGCATGTGAAACTGGGACTGAATAATTACTTTTAAAAATAATAATAATCAGATATCATGTGAGAAGAGGTGAATTATCTGCAGGTGACACTCCTCTGTTTGTGTTAGCAGCCAGCCTTCAGCCCCTTGGAAGGTACAAAGATGACTGTGAACAATCTGCACCCCCGGGTCACGGAAGAGGACATTGTTGTGAGTACCAGAACTCAAACATGTTAACGGGATAGAATGTGCATTAGATTTCCTTTGGAGAGCCTGGACGGCCCCCTGCCACCTTGTTTTTGACCATTATGTGCACGAGGTTGAACACACACCTCCTACTTCGTGGCTAAGGCCACCTGCAATTAGTAGGCAGATGTAATACTGTGTGTGCATGGCATTGTTCTTTCCTCCTTCAACTTATATCTAGTACAGAGGCTGCGCCCATACATTTCCGGGCCCGACCTGGCCACTCTTATTCACACCTTCATCACCTTGAGGCTAGACACTGCAATGCGCTCTACGCGGTCCCTTGGTTCTGGTTCGGAGGCTGCACCCGGTGCAGAATGTGGCCGGCCCGTCGCCTTACAGGGATGAGGTGGCGGGAGCACATAACACCTGTGCTCCGCACTCTGCACTGGCTGCTTATAGCGTACCGAGCCAGATTCAAGGTGTTGGTGTTGATCTATAAAGCTCTACACGGTTTGGGCCCCTCATACCTTGGGGACTGCCTTGCCTTCCGCGCCTCAGAGCGATCCCTGCGGTCTGCCGGGGCGCCTTCTTATAGGTCCCCCGTGTTAAATGGGGGGCCACGATGGAGAGGGCGTTCTCGGTGGCCGGGCCATGACTCTGGAACTCCCTCCCGGAGGAAGCTCGCCTGGCCCCGGGTCTGATGGCATTTCATCGAGCCTGTAAGACCTGGCTGTTCGCCCAGGTCTTTGGAGGGGAGGGGAGGATAGGTTGGGGGGATATGTGGGAGGGGTCTGCAGTAAATGTCGGGGGGGATTATTCTTTTAAATTATTTTTATCCTCTGATGTTTTTGAGTTTTATTGTTGTTTTATCTGTTGTGAGCAGCCCCGGGATGCCATGGGCATGAGGGGGTGGCCAATAAATGTGAAGAAATAAATAAATAAATATCTGCAGCTTTTATGTGCCCTGCCAGCCTAGAGGTGAATGATTGGACTTGAGGTTGTTAGCTAGACTTCCTCAGTTGTGAGCATCCAGTACAATGGAATTGTAATTGTTTAAATGCGAAGCATGGAAATGCATTTTATCTAGTTCTGGGAAGAAACTTCTTTAAGCATGATGCCATCTTCTCTGTCTCGGGTAGCTTTAGCACCAGGTGCTTTCTCCAGTGTAAAGGCACCACTGTAAAACCTGAGTGAAGTAGCCTCTGCCTTGGATAGCTGTGCTGTAGAAGGCACATCTAGATAGTTATTTCATTCTCAGAGTCCTAAACCATCTATGGGGATGCTGTGGCCAGGAAGCCAGACTCTCTCCAAGCGTGGTCCCCACACAACGATATTCTGATCAGAATAGCAATTCTTTTACAGCCCTGAAATCCTTCCCATCATGCTTTGCTGTTTCTTTCCAGGAGCTGTTTTGTGTGTGTGGTGCGCTGAAGCGAGCCCGTCTGGTGCACCCTGGAGTGGCCGAGGTCGTGTTTGTGAAGAAGGAAGATGCCATCACAGCATATAAGAAATACAACAACAGATGCTTGGATGGTAAGATTGAGGCTGGAACTGAAGTTGGGGTTTGTTAATCAATTGAAAGCTTTTCACTTCACCAGACACTTCAGACTGTGCTTCAGATGCTGCCAAGGTATCGGAGTAGAGGAATGCTATTGAGAATTGGACTCAAGTTCTTGGTGTTGAATGCTGGATGCTTCAGATAGTAATAAAGCCTCCAGGGGATGTCTGGTGGCACAGTACAAGTTTTGCAAAGAACTTGGCCACATCCAGGATGTATTTATATTAATCCTGTCGAATGAAACTCATGAATCCTGTCTTAACTTTTATATTATGGAATGGGGAAATTCCTAGCTGATTATCCTCAAGCAGGAATATTGGCTCTTGCAGAATGTTTTCTAAGGTGGCATAAAGAACAAGCCAATAAGAATCCAGGATCCACCAGCGCCTTAGCTGTAATTGCAGAGCTGTCTCTGAAATTGCCCAGCTGGTTGTAGCCTGATGTAGTTTTGGTCTTGCTTTGTACTTTCCCAATATCTCTGCTGCTGCTTGAGCTTCCCTGGCTTTGCCATAACTGAAGGAGCAGTGGTTCCCCCCCCTCTTCCACAGTGTTGGTGAGCAGATGCAATCCCAATGTCTGCAACTCATGAAATGCTCCTGAGGCTTGCGCTTTGCTGAGTTATAACTCTTGCTTTGTGTTTGTGTTCTCAGGGCAGCCAATGAAATGCAACCTTCACATGAACGGGAATGTCATCACATCAGACCAGCCCATCTTGCTGTAAGTGTCTAGGACTTATCTTCACAAATGCTTTGGCCACATAGTGGAGTGTTTGTCCAGATGCCTGGTCTACCCTTCTTTCCATGCAGCCCCAGTGCTTGATAGCATGAGGAGCACCACAACTTTCAGAGGAGAGGAAGTGTGTAGTGGGAAGCAAAGTGGTGACTGCCATTCTTGGATGCCTCTGCCTCCTTGTTCCCTTGCAGAAACACAGCCAGAGAACAATGCATTGCAGTGTTGGGAGGGTAGCAGCCCCTACGTTGTGGGTGGGGAACCCCCATCCTACAGGCCAAATGCTTCCCTTGAGCATGGGATTTGCCCCTCTGGCTCCCAAGCACATGCCCTCATCTCTGCTTCCCTCCCCTGAGCATTCTTCTTTAGTTACCTCCCTGAATATGCTGCTTCAGCCCCTTATCCAGCATATGGGCATTCACTAAATTAAAACATAGTCCATGAAGGGAAAAAGGTTTGCCACCCTTCCCCCAAATACTGTCACTGCAGCATCTCCACCACCAGTTGTCCTGGGCTTTGGGTTGAGGAGGTGGGGGCAGCTGAGAAGTGAAGGGTTTGAAGGAAGGCACAGGGGGCACAATCCCAAACCTTGTAGGTGCTGCCACACACATGTACACCTGTGCCGTTGTGTGGTGTGCGCTGTGGGGCCTGTGCTGGGGGTGCGTGTAGGTGCATGCATGGGGCAACGGTTAAAGTTGAGGGAAGCTACCCGTAGCAAGCTTTTCCCCCATGGCAATTTGCTACAGGACACCATTCCTACACCAAACATTGGCACAAGAGATTCCTTGCACTGTGGCAGAACAATGTTTTGTGGAGATGAACCTAAAGAGTGTACAAGCCAAAGAAGTTCCCAGGTTCTGTTTTTGAGAAGTGTATGTTGAAATGGAGAAGGGACTTCTGTCTGTGGTAAATGTTCCTATGAGGCTCCGCAATACCTCCCTTGCTTCCATGCTTTCTATTGTGCCATGCCCTTGGTTGCATCGTCCACCCTTCCACTTCAGGAATTCAAGGTGACGCTCCATCTAGAGCCTGCTATTTCCTAGCTTGATTATCCAGAGGCTTGTTAGGCTTAAAGCAAATTTGAATTCAAGCTACGTACCAGGGATGGGGAACCTTTTCCTTACTAGGGGCCGCTTTGAAAATTAGTACAAACTCTGAAGACTGCATAGAAGTTGGGGGTGGGGGTGCTTAAGGGGTGTGTCCAGGGAGAGGAGACTCCATGTGTGCCGTGGATTTGTCCCTTCCTTTTGTGCCCCCTTACCGTGAGCTCAGTTTTTTAGTGCTTGGGGGTAGGAACTCAATCTAGGAACTGGGAAGGGGCCACATTAAAAATTAGTTGCAAGCTGTGATGACCTCCAGGCCTGAGGTTTCCCACCCCTGCTGTATACCAACATCATGAAGGGAAAGTACTGGGAAGCATAAACTTGAATGCCAGTTCTGGCTTCGTCCTGTCATGAGCCTGTGTATCATGTCTGCTGTTTTCTCCCTGCAGTCGATTAAGTGACACCCCCTCAGTGAAGAAGGAAGCAGAACCGCGTCGGTCGAGCACAGGTGCCTCCTCAAATCCAGCAGCTGAGGTGGACCCTGACACCATCTTGAAGGCTCTTTTCAAATCCTCGGGGACCTCCACCTCCGTGCAGCCCACAGAATTCAAAATAAAACTTTGAGGAGCAGGAGGCGAGCTGCGGACTGGAAAACTTGTTAAGGGCGGGGAATGGGGGGAAATAGCATGGGAGTGCAAGTGTCATTGCGCCTGCCTATGCTGAGATTTTTTTGTTTTCTACGATCACTACCTTCTTGTACAGTAGTGTTCCCTCGTGTGTGTGTGTTCTGTTTTCATAGTTGGCACTTTCTTCTACTCTTTTGTAAAAGAATAACCTTTCCCCTCTGCCAGTGAGAAATATTATCAAGCATAGATGTACAACTTCTTCCTTTGCTCTAGTCCCCCTAGTGGCCAGCCAGTAAAAGTGCTCCTAGAGACTGAGGAAAGGGAGTATTAAGCCCCTCTTTTTTTGAGCTCTTTATAGCCATTGAAAGGTGACACCCCCCCCTTTGTTGCTCTCACTTGGTAATAACCATATTTTGTTTTTAAAGATGTTGCATTTGGAACTGGGGGTAATAAGTGTGATACTGGGCTACCATACAATTGCTAGCTCAGCTTCAGCTTAGTTGTTGGCTCTGTTAGGAATCAACAACTGTGCTATTGAGGAAGAGAGAAAAGCAGCAAGCTCTCCTGTTTGTGGAGCAGCTGGTGGGGAAATGGGGGGTGGGGAGGAGTATTGTATACAAAAGTGCAGCAGCACAGTGTCTGTTATGCTGGCACAGTTATGGCTCTGCCCTTGTCGTGATGAACTCAACCTTTGTTAGTGCGCTGAAAGGAAGAGAATGGTTCTGGCACTGGTGTGATGTGGTTATATTGGTCCCGTAGGGTATCTTGTACTGAGCTACCCTCCCTCTTCATATGGGAGCAGGGGACCTTGTTCAGAATTGCAGGAAGCGGTTTCTTTTTTCACCTTAAGATTGTAGCATGTGTTTTTCTCCTAACACCTGGACATGAGATTCCTTATTGGAAGGAAGGAAAGGGCTTTTGGGTTGTCCAGTCCAATTTTATAGAGAGGTGTATGGGGGGAATGAGTCCAATATAATGTGTAGGATACCATTCACCACCTCTATGATCTCAAGAACTCCTGTTCTTTATTCCATTTGGGCAATGTTTGGCTGCTGTGCAGCACTGTTGCCTGCGTACATGACCTGGGATGATTATCTTGGGGGAGGAAGGGGCTTTGTAAGGTTTATAGTGGAGAGGGACGCATAGAACCTGTAGGGTCTGTATGCCTGACAAGGCAGTGACTGCTGTGTGGCCCCATCTAATACCCCCTTTGACTAACAAAATGAACTCTACAAAAATAGGAAAAACCAAGTAGTTGCAGTTATTGTATTAGTTTAAATTGTATTTTCAGAGGAAAAATAATGGCTACCATCAGAATCTGTCTGGGGCCTTGAAACATATCCTTCAAGCCAACAAAACTAACCAGTTCTTTCCAGCAATGCTAAAGCTTTTTAGTGTAGTTTATCCATTACTGTTGTACAGTCAGACTGTTTCTTGGTGGACACTGTTTCTTACTCTGTATAAACTGTGCTTTCTCCAGCAAGTACACCCCATGCATCTCTCATGCTGTAAACCCTCCTAGTCATGATAAGAACTGACAACGCAGCAGGACTTGCTTATCTGGAGTACTCGTTTTGGCCTGACAATAACCTCCCCATAATTGGGAAGATGCTTCTTGTGAACAGCAGACTCTTTTTTTTTTTTTGGGTGAGGACTTAAGCCAACTGTTCCCCTTTTAGAGCACACCAGACATCCATATTTTATTAAGAGTGGGTGGGTGGGTGGGTACTGGGGGAGGGAGTGTTGGGGGTTGGGAAACTGTATTATCTGTTTCAGAATAAACATTTGTTATACAGATATTAGATTCTACACTTTTTCTTGGGACTGCCAAAGGGGTTAACACATCACTGGAGCTGAGTAAGGTTTAACTTTTTGGATGCATCTTATTTGACTTTTGCCAGTGAAATATACTTTGGGGGTCTCCAGTCAGTAGCTGATTGTTACATACTGTATTCACCACTGTGAACAAATATTTAGCTGGGTGTGGTGTGAACGGCCCAAGGAATTGGGACTAACATGACACAGGGTGTAAAACGAATGTGACACTAACCCCTGATTAAGCTTTTTTGCGTATGTGCTAAACATGCAAAAAACCAGTGAAGCAGCTTGATGGGTGGGTAGCCAGTTGCTATTAATTGAGCTGTCGGGAGAGGGTGGTGAATGGTGGTTATGGAAGCTCCTCACCTCTTTCTCCCCCCCCAGCTTCTGCCTAGGGTAGCAGTGATGGGGAATGGACTCATAGCCTTAGGCCAAGTTTAGGAGAAGGTTCTGGAATGTCCTGCACCACTCTTTTTCTGCTGTGCCCCAGGTAGTGGCAGAGGGGAACAGATATGGCGCCTTCTCCCAAGTTTGGGAGACATCTCCATGTCCATTTTGTGCCACAGCTTCTTCTGACCCACGGTGTGAAATAAATGTGACGTTAACCACTGATGAGCTTTTGTGGGTAATGGCAGAGGGGAATGGACTTAAGCTTAAGGAGGAGTTTATCGCATTTGCTTGCATAGCCTTTCACCTCTTGGACTGAAGCTCAAAATCTAGCCCAATTTGGTGACCTAGCAGTAGTTCTGACCTACATCTGCCATTTGGATACTGAACTACTTGCTCATCCCTAGAGAGGGGCTTTTAACTCCCAAATTACAGAACATTGGTGAGACAATAAGGATTAGCTTGCATTGTTCCTGCCTCCAAGGTTTTACTGGTTTTTGCTTGGCACTTTGTTCATACCACATATGAAGCATTGAGCACAATGCATACTCGAGCTCTTTTTGGTAATTCCCACTTCATAAAACATCTTTGACTGTAAGGGAGGGGAAATATAATCAAGTAGACTGCAAGCTTTTAAAGGCAGGAAAAGTGTGTGTTTACACAATGGAATTCCAAGTCACATTAGGGCTTTAAAGAGGCTGTGCACTAGAAATAATGCAAGAGTGTTGGGGAAGCTTGCATTCTAGCAGCATCTGGCTCTGAAACATTTGTCTGACCTGATCTCTAAGGAATAATGTAAAATGCATTAAGTGGGGGCAGATGGAATTCCTGTAAGATCAGTGATCTCTTCTGAGAGAGAACATCATTGGAGGGAGAATTTCTAGGGTGTGTACATTTACTTTCCCTTTGCAGTGTCAGTAATGTACATCATGTTGGATTTACCCAGTCCAGTGCTCGTTAGGACTTGCATCTCCACGGTGCCCTGCTGATGCAAGCCCAACTGAAATTAACAGGCCTTGTGCCAGCACAGAGCTGCAAGGATTACAGCCCAAGGAAATCACTTCATGTCCATTCTATAGTCCCATCATGTTTGTTCCCATTGTTCATTTAGTGAATGAGATTTGATCATGCTGTGGTAGCCAGGTTTTTAGCATGCATGTGGGCATAAGTGGAGAAACTTTTCCTTCTTGAAAACTAGTACAAGCTCTGTAGGCCATGGGGGGGGGGCTGGGGGTTCTTAAAGGATGGGGGGAAGGTCCAGATCATAAATCCACCCCCTTTCCTTGAGCACATGACCTCATGTCTGCTCCCTTCCCCTGAGCACTCAAGCTTGCCGATATGGACTGGATCTAAGGGCCAGATGTAAAGATAAAAACCAGCTGCATTTGGCACATGGGTTGCAGGTTCCCAACCTGTGAACTAGGGAGGTGGTAGAGTTCTCAAATACTTTGAATACTATAACTGCTGAGGCTTGTGGGGCATTTAAACTCTTGCCATTTATAAGAGGAGGCTAATAACTACTAGCTTGTGCTTCCCCATACCATAATTTCCACAATCACCATCTGGAGTATCTATTAGCTTGGAGAATCCCATGGTATGTTACAAGACATAAATTTATCAGCTATCTGATGCATGATAAAGGTATCCTAGGCTATATGGACCAAGAAATTCCAGGTTTTCATCAGAGTTGCCAGCTAGTGATTTTATTGCTAGTTTTGCAACTGTTACACTTGAAGAAATCGCTAAAATTAACTCTCACAGTGAGCTTGTGAAAATCTCAAAAGTAGTTTCTAGCTCTGGTAGCTGAGGCAGAAAAAAATTAAGATGCACTGTGTATCTTAGAGGCTCAGGAAAAAAAATTGATTTTATTTCTGAAATCTCGTTTAAATCAATTTGACTATAGCGAGAGGACACTTTGCTGGAAGCGATAAGAATGCGTAAATTGCTGAAGACTAAAATTACATTATGCTCCAGAGCCCAAGGATGGGGAGCCTTGGCCCCTGGAGCATAATAGGGCTAGTTTTTATTTGGCAAACTTCCAGTTCTTGGATCTAGTTCCTACCCCTAACCACTGACAGAATGAGCTTAGAATAAGGGATCCCCTATGTCAGGCTAAGGGACATATCTATGATCTGGATTCTCCTCTTCCTGTGTATTCCCTTTAAGCAGCTCCAGCCTCCTATGTGTGGCTTTTGAAGCTTGTACTAGAAGTGCCTGCAACAGAAAATCCCCCGTTTGCTATACCTAGAGAGTGCAACTCCTGTCCAAATACCTTTTGGATTTAGACCAACTACTGTTGGTGAGCATATGCAAGCTTTTGGGCCACACAGGACTCTTTCAGGCGTGTAAAAATCCAAACAATAGGCAGCAAAAATAAGGTGTGTGCGTGTGAGATGGAGCTGTTAGAAACACTGACGCTACCCTAATAGCGCCCTTCCAACTGACTTTTTCCATATATTTTTTCATTCATTTTTGCTCAGGCTATAGGCTAACGTTATACGCCTAAAGGGCCCTTTGTGGCCCAAAGGCTTGCACAGAGTCGGTGACGGCAGCTGGTCAAAGAAAGGTATCATCTGAAATACTCTGTCCCTAATCCGCATTCCCTCGACACGCCCTTCTGGTGGCGCACTTCCTACAGGTTCAATGGAGACGGATGAAGCCATGGCTGCAACGGGGCAGCCTCCCACACACGCTTTCTCCCCTTACGCGGGATTTTGGCGTTGCGGGGGCAGGGAGGAGGGATTTGTACGGAGCCCCCGTAGGAGCCCGGCTCTACTCGGCCAAGTGTCCTTTCACTTTCCCTTTAGTAACAGCTACCCCCTCGACGCGCCCGCCTCCCCTGTCCCTACCCGAGAACTACCATCTCCCGCAGCCCTTGCGCCTCCCGGAAACCGGCGGTGACGTCACCTCCTTAACGGCTAAGATGGCGGCCCCCAAGGGAAAGCGTGTTTCTGGGTTGGCCCCTGTAGGGTACACGGGTGAGTAGTCGCTGGATTTGGGTCCTTGAGCCCCGTCTTCCCTCGTTTCCTCCAGAGTCGCCCTCTCCCCAGCGTGGTTGTTGTAAAAGTCTCGCTTTGAACGACCTAAGCTGGGTACCTCACCCGCTTCTCTCCGGGGTGCGTCCTTCACTATTCAAACTTCCTTCTCCCCTTTCTACCTTTTGCCGAGCGTTGCTGATCCCCTGCCCGGGGCTGTGTAGGAAGATTCTGAGTCTGTTTCCCCTGTGGCAAGAAATCCCTAAGCTCCCGGGCTAGTCTCCCCAGCTCAGGCAAGAGCGGCTCTGCAACACCCCTAGAAATCTCCATAGAAAATGTTGCTTCCTGACGCGCTTTCTTGAGCTGCTAGGGCTGATGGATGTTGTGGGAGAATTGAAAGAGGGTTGGAAAAGGGAATTACCAGAGATATTGGTGTATGTGTGTAGCCTGGCAGTAAGAACGAATGTTTGTAACTGGGTTTGATGTTGCACCGTGAGGCATTCTTTAGGTTCCAGACCTGCTGGTTGCACTCTAAAAATGTATGTCTCCCTTTTTAGCAATTCCAGTGAAGTTCTCTGAAAAGCACCAGTCATCTCACTGTCTGTATGTGAAAGAGCACAAAGTCAGAGATGGCACAGACCCTACTCGACCTCCAAACCGCACTCTCTTTGTACTTAATATCCCTCCTTATTGTTCAAAGGTAAGTTACTGAGTATGAGCTTTTTCTGGGAGGAAGGAGCTGATTCATGCAGATCCACAGGAAAAGCATGCTCTAACTCATTTGTTAGTTCCTAAATAGCTCTCCAGAGAGAGAGAGAGACTGGTAGCAGTGGGTGCTCTTTGCCTCGGAGGTGTCACTTAGACTAGTGATGGTATCGTGCTTTTTTCCTACTAAATAAATAAAATCACCAGTACCCCCATTTAAACTTAATGGAGAAGGGACAAGACGCAGCTTAGGACCTTTAAACTTAAGGTACATTCTCATGAGATGGAAAAACCTGCAATAACATGGTTAACCTACCTTCTTTTTTGACTTTGTGAAAAATTAGGTTGCAGGATGTGTCTCACAACATGTAAAGTTACCTGTCAGGATTAACCCTGAAAACCAAGTTTAGTAATCCTGCTTTTTCCTTTTTGTGTAGTTCTCGTAATGTTGGAAGGCACAATCATCTTGGGGCTATGGATGCCCCGTCCTGTCCTGTTTTCTGGGATCGGTTTCAGATGGTGTTGCCTGTCAATGTGGAGTCCTTGTTGGGATCTGTTCGTGCCACCACTTGTGAACAAGATCCTTGCCTGTCCTGGCTGGTGAAAGCCAGCCAGGAGACGTTGCTGGCTGGGGTGGATAGTGCCTCCCTTCGGGAGGGCAGGGTGCCTGAATGCCTGAAGGAGGCTGTAGTTAGGCCCCTGCTCAAGAAACCATCTCTTGACGCTGATGCTCCTGCCAGTTATCGGCAGGTCTCTAATCTTCCCTTTTTAGGGAAGGTTATTGAACGGGCTGTGGCACGGCAGCTCCAGGAACATCTGGACCGCACCAGTTTCCTTGAAACCTCACAGTCAAGATTACGGCCTGGGTATGGTACGGAGACAGCATTGGTGGCCTTGGTTGACGATCTCCGTCTGGCGTTGGACCAGGGTTGTCAGACCTTACTGGTCCTGCTAGACCTTTTGGCTGCGTTTGACACAGTCGATCATGAGGTGTTGGTGACTTGCCTGCGGGACCATGCTGGGATTGGCGGGACGGTCTTGGACTGGGAGAACTCACCGGGTGGTCTTGGGGGAGTGTATGTGTTCCCCCCGGGACCTTGCATGTGGAGTCCCACAGGGTGCCATTCTGTCCCCCCTCTTGTTTAACATCTTTATGCAGCCGTTAGGGGAGATCGTGAGAGGGTTTCAGGGCATGCAGTGTCATCAGTATGCTGATGGCACTCAGCTCTACCTCTCTTTTTCCATCGACCCAGGCCATGCAGTCTCTTTATTTCCCCAGTGCCTGTCGGCTGTGGGGACTTGGATGAGGCTGAGCCATCTGCAGCTGAATCCTGACAAGACGGAGGTGATGTTGGTGGGTGAGGGCCTGGGGGAGCCTGGGAGTGGTTGAATCTCCTCTTGTGGGGGGGGGAGGGGTTTGCCCTCCCATGGTCCCGCATATACGGAGTCTGGGTGTGCTCCTCGATTCACGGCTCAGCCTGGAATCTCAGGTTGTGGCCGTGGCAGGCAGTGCGTTTCGGCAGTTACATCTTGTCCGGCGGCTTCGGCCGTATCTCTCAGACTCTGACCTCACCACTGTCATCCATGCCTTCATCGCTTCGAGGCTGAATTACTGCAGTGTGCTCTACGTGGGGCTGCCTGAGAAGCTGGTCCGGAGGCTGCAGCTGGTGCAGAATGCCGTGGCCCGTCTTCTTACTGGGGCGGGCCGCAGGGAGCACATGACACCTGTGCTCTGGGCTCTGCACTGGCTGCCTATAAAGCACCGGGCTAGGTTCAAGGTGCTGGTTTTGACCTTTAAAGCCCTTCACGGCCTGGGTCCTGCCTATTTGCGGGATCGCCTCACTCCCCATGTGCCCGTGCGACCCCTGAGATCGTCCGTGGGGGCCTTTTTGAAGGTTCCCTGGACGTGGCCACTGATGTGAGATCTTTTTCGGTGGCTGCCCCTGTGCTGTGGAATTCACTCCTGGAAGAGGCTCTGTCGGCCCTCGCCCTCCTGTCGTTTCAACGTTTGTGTAAGACCTGGCTGTTCCGCCAGGCCTTTGGCGAGGGGGGGGAGGTTTGGGAGGGAGGGTGCGTTTTTATGACTTGTTTTAAAATGTGTAGATTTATTTTTAAATGTTTTATTTTGTGTGCATGTTGTTCGCCGCCCCGAGCTGCCTTTGGGCAGGAGGGGTGGGATATAAGTTTTGAATAAATAAATAAATCCCTGCTCTCAAGTCTCCAATGGTGTAGGTCAGGAGTGGAGAACCTTTTCTGTCCAAGGAGCCACTTTGAAAATTAGTACAAATACAAATAGGGGTCAGGGATGCTTAAGGGTTATACTTTTTTAAAAAAAGTCCCAGTTCATAGACTTGTGCCATGGATCTTTCTACTATCCTTGTGTGCATTCCCTCATCTTTGTTCCCTTACCTGAGCTCAGTTCTTCAATGGTTGGAGGTAGGAACTGGATCCAGAGGCCAGACCAGGAACTGGAAAGGATTCACATAAAAACTTGCCATGGACCACATTTGGCTCCCAGTCCTGATGTTCCCCGTCCCTGGTGTAGGTTGTTCTAGCTGATGCTTCATGTAGCGAATGAGGGCTTGTTGTCTAAGGAAGAACACCTAGATCAGGTGCAAATGCGGCCCCTCAGCAAATTATGTGGCCTCTTTCCAGTTCCTGGATTTGCCCCCTGCATCCAGTTTCTGCACCAAAGCACTGAAAACCTGAGCTCAGTTTTTCAGTGAAGTGAGCAGAGATTAGGACATGCACGCAAGGATAGGAGATGGAACCATCATCATCTGAACCCTTCTTTTCCTGAGCACACCTCTTATACGCCACCATCCTCAACTTCTGTGCTGCCCTCAGAACTTGTACTAATGTTCAGAGTGGCCCCAAGGAGGGAAAATGTTCCCCATTCCTGATCTAGATGTATTCCCGCCCCCCAAGAACTCTAGAAATGGGACAATTTTGAAGCTTTCCAAATTAAAACTATTTTTTTATAAGTCAGAAGCCTTCCTGCTTGCGAGACAGCAGGCATTTTAGTTAATGTCCCTGAAGTAGCTAGATGGAAAAATTGGTTCTCCTCTGTTAAACTGGTTTCACGGTTTTGATTTTCCCTTATTCTGCACAGATTGGATAAGTATGAATGGGTTTGGTATATTTATGTAATATTTGAAATGGGACTACCACCCCACAATGCACCACAAAAAAGCAGCCATGGGGGCATCGCAGGATGTCTCACTGAAGGTAGGGCAACTTGTGGGGTAGACTAAAACCGGTAAAATGGAATGTGAGAATGCTAAGAAGATTCCATAGCTATTGCCTGCAGGAGATTCGAAAGAGAAGACAAAGCAGGTGTGTGTGATGTCCCCTTAGGTTAGCTAAAGCTGCCCTCTCCCCTTATTGGGGAGCTTCAGATTCTTTGCAGCCAGCTCATCCTATCAGTGGGACAAATTAGCAACAGATGTTGGAGTCCCCATTTCTGCAAGGATTTTTAAAAATAGATTAGATTAACATATTTTATATTTTATTTTTATTTTATTGAAACATTTTATATCCCGCCCCTCCTGCCAAAGGCAGCTCAGGGTGGCTTACAATGTATTAAAAAATACACACCTAAAAATACACAAACATAAACATAAAACATCTAACAAGGGGGGAGAAGAGGAGAAAAAAGTGAGAAAACATCCCCCTGGGAAAAGAGGGAGGGGAAAAAAGTAAAAACCCCCCCTTACCACCGCCCATAAAAATAAAAACCCACCCTCACCAAAAGCCTGGTGGAACAGCAGGTCTTGCATTGATGTCAAAAAGAGGAGAGGTCTGGGGTCACCCGGGCCTCTGCCGGGAGCGAGTTCCACAGCCTTGGCGCAGCCACCAAGAACGCCCTCTCCATAGTCGTGGGAGACTTCGAGAAGGGCGTTCCCAGTCAACCATATGTAAGGGAGAGCTTAGGTATAATTAATTCTGCCTCCACCCAGGGAGCTGGACTAGTGCATCTTTAAGGTTCCTGTCTGCTGTGATTCCATGTGTGGTAAAACAAGTTGGTTAATGTATCTAAAAAGCACCCTTACTCCTCTAGACAAGGTGGCAAGGAGAGAGTGGGCTTAAAGCAAACTCTTTGTAGTCAGACTGTAACTGGAAGTCAGTGAAAAGGGTTTATTTTTCAGTGGCTGAAACCTTCCACATGCTTCTCTTTTGTTGCACTAAGGAATGCTTATTGAAGCTGTTCTCCTGCTGCTGTGCTGTCCAGTCTGTGGATGTGCGTGCGAAACCAGGGCCAGGGGAGAAACCAGAGGCATCCGTATCCAAGTTCTTCAATCTCAGGACAATTTTGGTGAGTGCCCCCAGGTGTGGGCCAAGTTGATTATATGATAGCCAGAACAACTGCTATGTAGCACTCCACCAGCAATCAAACTTTCTGGCTCAGAGCCTGGATGCTCCCCAGCAAATTCAGCTCCTGGGTGGGCTAGCCTCCAAGCCTCTTCACCCCATGTCTGCATGCAGAGAACAGAGCAGAGCAGTGAGCCTGGCTGTTGAGGGATCAGTCCCTGAAAATCAAGGTTTGTAGAGGAAGGGAGTTTCCCAGGGCTGGAGGGGAGGGGAGGTATGGCCTGGTGGCATTGAAGGGTTTGCTACAGGGCTTGAAGGAGTGTGGTTCTTGTGGCTTAATCTGGTGTCCCGGGGGAGGGGGGGCATGTTTCAGTTGAAGGATTTTTCAAGGTGAATTTTGGCTGTCCCATCGTTGAAATCTCTTGGGCCTGTCTTGTGTAACAAAGCTTCTCAATCTGTGTTCCTGCTGTGAGGGAACTGATTGGTCAGTGTGCTTCCTACTGCCTAGGGGTTCCGAGTTGCATACGTGGTGTTTAAGAGTCCGGCAGGTGTGCAGGCAGCCAAAGCCTTATCACTGCAGAATCCCCTGGTGATATCTTCGGAGAGCTGCCCAGTGAAAACCGGCATCTGTAGTAAGTTGCCTGTGGGCACTTGGAACTGGTCTACCTTCCCTCTGCAAACTTCAGGGAGTCTGGGACTTTGTTGTGGCTGCATCCTCCCCTCCCCCAAGCACATGAGCACCACCCCCTCTTTCAACGGCTGCCAGGACACAGCCAGGCTGAGCAAGGGGAGTGCAGGGGGTTTCCACCTCCTGCTTTTGTTCTACACTTTCTTTATTCCCTGTGTAGCTCCCAGCCTTCATTGACAGCTTCTCTCCCTGCTGGGCTCCTGATCCAAGGCACTGTGACCAGCCCCTATGGGGAAGTAAAAACGAGGAACGATCTCGTCCCCATACAGCGCCATGGCCTGGGAGCATGTGCTGTTTAGAGGCACTAGGCTTTGCTGGCATCTAGATGATGGAATGCTCTTACTCCTTCATCATCAGACAGTTAAGGAGTGCAGTGTCCTTACAAACATTCATGAATACACTCCGCTGCAGTCTATGGCAAAGCCCAGACCTCCTGACTGCTTTAGCCTGAAAGAATCCCGCCTGCCCCTCCTAGTGGTGTGTTGCACGCGCCTCATTTTATGGAATGAGATGGCAAGCTGTCTTCTGTAAGGATTACACGTTTCATTGGGAATGCTACTTTTGAACTCTGAATGTCTGGATAACGGGGATTTGTGTAATGGGATATGGGACCTCTTGGTTCCAGCTTAGGCTGTGGAGCCAAGGAGAGATGATAGGCTACGCTGAACAGCCATGCAATGGACTTTGGCCTAAAGAAGAGGGCTGGCAGGACTCAGTTTGGATCTCTCTGAGAAAGATGCCCCCATAGCACAAACCACCACAACTACTGTTGACTGGTTCTCTGGATAGTTACCTTGGCTTGGGTTGATAGGTTTCAAGAGAAACTGGTTCCCACAATTGGTTGCCTCAGCTCATCCCTGAGGAAATGTCTTCCCATGGGTAGTTTCTCTGGAGAGGATGTTGCTGACCTTTTTTCCCCCCCTTGTCTCAGAGTGGATTGCCAACTATGCAGCTTCAGTGGTGGATCCTGCAGAACTAAAGGCTGAAGTGGATGCTTTCATGCAAGCCTATGACAAGAAGGTTGCAGAGGTAGGGTTTGCTGATGATGTAGAGGTGTGAGCAAGGCATGCAGTTCCTTAAAGGTCCTTGAGAGCCCTGCATCTCCCATGAGGATTGCTGACTGGCCTGTTTCTCTGGGAGAGAGAAATTCTCTCCAAGCGGCAGGGAGACTGCTTGAGGTTTCCCATATTTTGCATGCCCTACGGTGGCTGGTTGGGCCCAGGCCGACTTCTTTCAGACGCTGAGGGGTGATGGGGTGCTGTGAAATAGCTCTGATCCTCTTCCTCATCTTCTCCCTTCCCACCAGGAAGAGGCCAAAGCCCAGGAGGCAGAGGGTGTTCCAGATGAGGAAGGTTGGGTGAAGGTGACACGGAGAGGCCGAAGGCCTGGGCTCCCACGGACAGAAGCTGCCAACTTGCGAGTGCTGGAGAGGGAAAAACGGAAGAGGGCACGCAAGGAGCTACTCAACTTCTATGCTTGGCAGCATCGTGAGACCAAGAGGGAGCGTGAGTAGATTAGCTTCTTACTACACAGGCTTCTATATCCCATGGTTTTGGCATCCCACCAGTCTGGGTTACTTACTGTGTGACTTTTGGCCACAATCGGCATCTGCAGTGCAGCCAGCTATACCACAGCGGGCTGTGTTCCTGGCAGCTCTTGTAAGATAAAGAAGGAATTTGGAGGGGGACATTAGTGGCCCACTAGGGCAGAGGTAGGGAACCTCTGGTCCGTGGTCATTTTGTGGCCCACTGAATGGCCCCAGTGGCTTCCCACTCCCCATTGAACATGGCCCAACTGCTGCACTCCAGGGTCCAGCAACCACCAAATGGCTGTAGAGTGCTTCCATGCCAGCGGTAGCCTCCCTGCATAGGTGGGCCAGTGCCAGGTGAAGGCCAGGCCAGGATGCTGTCTGCAGGGGTGGGGTTCCGGCTGCTGTGAGGTGAGTGGGAGGTACATTCCCCAACCCTACGTGATGGGGTGCTGTCTAATGCAATACAAAGAGCCTTACTGTTGTGGTAGCACTCATTATAGGAGAAGATCTCTTGTCCCCAGCAGTCTGTCCTAATTCATAGTGCGATACCAGCCTGCTTTCTGCTGAATCTCTACTGAATATTCTTTACTACTTGCCTTGAATGGCTGCACACAGGCAGACCTGGTGCTGGCATTAGAGTGGTGAGTAGCAGTGTCAATGAATGAATGACCACTGCCTGTACTGGAGTTAATGGGAGGTGTGCCCCCTTCAGTCATCTGCCTGTTCCTCTTCGCACTGCTAGAGGCTGCCAGCACTGCTTCATCCCTAAGTCTTCTCCTTTCTAGTCACATTCAAGTCCTCTTCCTCTTTCAGACATAGCCCAACTGAGGAAGAAGTTTGAGGAGGACAAGCAGAGAATCGCATTGATGAGGGCCCAGCGGAAGTTCCGGCCATATTGAGCCACCCAGCCTGCTGCAGCATCATTGGATGTTTCCACCGGGGGGAGAATTGTGGGGGGAACTCATGGGCAGAGGTGCCAATTCCTTCCCTCTTGATGTTACTGGACCATAAATGGTGGAAACATGACAGCTCTGAAGCCAGTATGGTCTGGAGAAATGAACTGGGACCTGAACTATTGTTTTCTCATCTGCTGAGCCTGCCTCCAGAGAGCTTAGCATGGACAATCCCATTAGTGTGTGCAACTCCTAATGCTCTCATCTGCACTGAGTGAGGTGATACCTGCCAGAAATGGCTTTGTCTACATGTACAGCATTTTAAACTGGAGCCCTGGCAAGGCACAATTCATCCAGCAACCTTGGAAACATTAAGACTGCATCCCATCTGTGGCGGCAGAGGGAGGAGCAAGGGAAGATGCGGCAGCGGGGAGGAGCCGGCTGACAGGAAAAGAGACGGTGCGAATGGGGATCTGCCACGGCTTCTCTCGCACGTGTCAGGGCAGGATTTTGTGCCCTGATTTTTGTGCCCTGATTTTCTTCCCTTGCCCTTCCCTCTGCCGTCACCGCAGATGGGAATGCAGCCATAGTTGTGGTTTTGGGCACTGGTTATGTTGCTATTAATCAAAGACAGCAGACGTAACAGTATGTATGAACTAAATAAACTACTCCTAGGCTTCCTAAATTAGCATGTCTCCTCCTTGGCAATGGGCTAGTAGCACTCTATGCACCTAGAAAACAAGGTTATTGATGTAAATATGTAATATTCTGTATAGCAGCAGCACTGTGCCTGGTGCTGAAAAGTCATGATTAGACAGAGGTCCCTGCTCCAAGGGTCTTGCAGTCTGGGAGGGGGAACTTTGAGGAGAGAGACTGGCATGGTAGTATCAGTTCCTGCTTCCCACTATCTGTCTCTCACTGTGAGACACAAGGGCTTGACTCAAACCCCATATGGCGTTAGGAGGGAAGGTGGCAGCCTTTTTCACTGAAGCCTGTTCTAAAGCCTTGTTTAGTGTGAGGGGGACGGTTATGTGTTACTGTAGTTGCTCAGAGGCAACTACAGCTCTTCTTTTTTATTTATTTATTTATTAAAAGGCAACTAAAGCTCTTCCTCTTTTTTATTTTATTTATTAAAAGCATTTAGTATCCTGCCACAGGCAGCGCGGGGTGGCTTATAGCAGTATACATTGACAACTAAATTATAAAACATGTACCCCCATCCCTCTTCCCCCCCCCCCCCCCATCTGGCGGAACAGCCAGGTCTTACAACTTTTATGAAAGGAGGGAAGGTCCGGGGCCAGACGCACCCCCACCGGAAGGGAGTTCCACAGCCTCAGCATGGCCACTGAGAATGCCCTCCCTTGTGTGGCCCCCTGGGGAACTTGGGGGACCACAATGAGGGCATCCCTTGATGACTGCAGGGGCTGGTTCAGTACCTGGGGGGCAAGGCGGTCTCGCAGATAGGCAGGGCCCAGACCGTTTAGGGCAGGGCATGAAATTTCAGATCCAAGTCTAGTAGCCAAAAAATTTCTTGGTCACCAAGGGTAAATTAAACTGCAAATTTGCATAATTAGCCACCACGTATTTATGCAAATATGTACATTTGCATATTTATGCATAAATAAGTGTTCCTCATCTGCGCACATACCTTTTAATAGCTACTGAAAACTACTCACACGTAATCATGGATCATCCCCCGCAGGGACGGGACGGTGGGGGACAGCGGGGCGGAAACGGGATGGGAACATGCATGCAGGTCAGAGGAGCTGGTGGCTACGGGCGCTGGGGGCAGCCTTACCTGCTGGGCTGCTGCTGTGCCTGCTTCCTCCTCAGCTCCGCTGACCGATGGGCCGCTCCTCTCCTGAGCGGCTCCGCAGCACCGTGAGTAGACACAGCCAGGCAGCCTGGGGGGGCTACAAGTACTGCGCCGGGCACCACAGTGTCTCCTCCTCTCAGGCCAGAGAGGAGGAGGTGCAGTGGGGCCGGGCCTGTACTTGCAGCCCAGGCTGCCCCCCCCCCCCACGCAGCGAGCCGTGCAGGAGCCCTCCACATGGCAGAGACCTGGAAGTATGGCTATCGCATAGCCATACTTATTTCCGGGTCTCTGCCATGTGGAGCGGGGGATGGGGGCGGGTCCACGTGACATGAGGCAGGGTGTGAGGAGGCACAGCTCACAGGGAGACACAGGCAGAGCAGTGGTGTCCCGCTGAGTTCTTTTTTTTAAATTTACCGCAAGTTTTAAAAAACAACTCAGCAGGATAGGCGGCTAGGCAGCCACATTAAGGGCAGGTTGGCAGCCCTCAGAAATTTCGTGCCTTGGTTTAGGGCTTTATAGGTTAAAACCAACACCTTGAATCGGGCTCGGAAGACTATCGGCACCCAGCGCAGAGACTGGAGCACTGGTGTAATGTGCTCCCAGTGGCCCAGTCCCACCAAGAGACGGGCCACCGCATTCTGCCCCAGCTGCAGCCTCTGGGCCGTCATCATGGGTAGCCCGCTGTAGAGTGTGTTACTGTAGTTTAGTCTAGAGGTGATGAAAGCATGGAAATAGTAATAGGAATAGTAGGGTGGACAATGGGGCACAGCCTGGTTCTCATTCTTACCACCTGTCCCTCGTGGTGGTGAGAATGTGGGATCATGGGGTGTTTTCAGACATTACGAGATCACAGTCAACCACACAACCCCGTGGCAGGGCCAAAGGGCCCTGAACGTCTGTTCAGCGGCTGCTAGATGTTCACCACAGACAGTCCCCAGCAGGGGGCAAAATTAACCACCCTTCCGGAGCTCCGGCCCGGACCATCTGCGAAAGGGTGGTCAAAGCAATTCCCACCGGGAAACCACAAAACGTAACGACTGAAAGGCAACCACCAGCTGGAATCAAGCAAAAAGATTCCCAGCTGGGGACAAAGCACGCAGCGTCGCTGCCAGGCAACGAGCAACAACACAGACCGGGGAGGGAAATTTAAAGGGCACACAGCAGCAGGGGAACATGGTGGGATGGAGCAAGGCAGAGGGTGAGAGAGCAAGGGAGGAGAATGCGCAGGTGGAGGAGGTGGTCGTGCTGCACATGGAGGCGGTGGAGGGAGTGCAGCAGCAGCAGCAGCAGCAGCAGCAGCTGGGACAGGCCGCCCCGGAGATGACAACTGAACCGGGGGAGGAGGCACCCTGGAAACGGTTTGGGGGTCCAAGGGATGTGTGTGTCCAGCAGCACAGGGGCACCAAGGGGGGGGGAGGGCCATGGGGATGAGGCAACCTGGCAACCAACCGCCCCCCCCCCTTACGACCCACAGACACGGAATTGGGCCTGGGAGCCTGAGCCCCCGGAGGAGATGGGCAGAGAGCATGCGGAGGAGGAGGACCAGGACGGCCCATGCGGGAGATGGCCATACCACCGAGGGGAGCAGTGGGGGCACAGGGAAACCCAGGACTTCATCAAGATCTGGGGGACCCTGGAGTACCAGCTGGAGCTAGAGGTCAACCAGCGGAATGAGCATGTGTTCCAGGAGATTGTGCAGGACATGGAGGCGGCGGGGCACCACAGGACAGTGGCCCAGTGCCACCCTAAGGTCAAGGAAATCAAGAGGGGGTACAAAGCCATTAAGGACAACAGGCAGTCCAGCCATGGAGTCCGGACCGCCCCCTACTATGATGCCACGAACCGCATTCTTCACATGAAGGGCTCTATTGTCGCCTCATGGGGAGTGCAGTGGTTCAGGGGCAGGGAAAGGGCCAAGGTACCCTCTCGCTGCCCCGCTGGAAGGCACTGGCTCCAGGGGCCCCACCCCCCAAGAGGAACGCCCCAGGACCTCAGGGAACACCAGGCCCCCCTTGCGCACCAGGCCCGAGAGCCCCCACCCAATGTCGGACACGGTAGGATCCGAGGCCACTACACAGGTCACACCCAGCCAGGGGACACGGGGACCGCAGCAGCACAGAGGGGCTGGCATCGGATGGATCAGACACTGACATCGAGGGTAAGCAAGCGGGTGGGAGGGGGGCGGACCAGATGGGACGGGCCGAGAGGGGAAGGGGGACACACCAGCCATGGGGCCGCCCCCAGCAACCCTTGACACCCCAGACCATGGAAAGGGGCCAGGAGGTCTCCGGGGGACACGTTCCGCCTACCCCCACCGTCCCATATTTTCACAGGTCATGGCATGCCGCAGCACCCGGGACAGGCAGGCGAGGGGGACAGCGGCGAGTAGCCCCAGGAGCAGCCAGAGGTCCCAGGGAAGGCCTCCCGAGGAGAGGAGGCCGGGGGAGGCCGGCCAGGGGGACCTGGCTGGTGCGGGGGAGAGGGTGCCCGGATGCAGGGGGCCGCCGGGGGAGAGCACCTGCCAGCCACCTGAGGGGGGGCTCAGGACCCCCCAGCTGCGGCATGGGATGGGGGCGGGAGCCCGGGACGCCTAACCAACCCCTGCCTTGCACTCACTAGGGCAACCCGCCGGTTTCCAGCAAGCCGGCCCCGTGCCCCCGGCGCAGCAGATAAGGGAGCACCGTGCATGGGTATGGTGCCGGAGGGAGGAGCAGGCGGAGGACATAGCCAGGGCCCCGATTCTTCCGTGGAATTTTTAAAAAAATTCCGCGGGAGTCAGGGCCCAATTCTACGCCTCGGCGCGATTTACCATGTGTGTGGGGGGGGGGGCTTGGCTTGCCTCCTCCTCCCCCCGCACTGGTAAAATCCTCAGGGCTTCCCCTCCCCAGCCTCCAGGGGGGGAGGCACCCCCTTTAGATAATTAATTAACTTACCAGAGACGGCAGCAGCAGCTGCTCCGTCCAGCGCGCTCGTACTTCCTGGCCCCTCCCGACGGGGGGTCTCAGGGTGACGCAGCCGGATGACGTCATCCACCTACGTCGCCCTGAGAGGCTCCATCGGGAGGGGCCAGGAAGTACGAGCGCGCTGGACGGAGCAGCTGCTGCTGCCGTCTCTGGTAAGTTAATTAATTATCTAAAGGGGGGGCGGCAAGCCCTGGCAACTGGGGAGGCTGGGGAGGGGAAGCCCCGAGGGTTTTTTCATTCCCCTCCCCTCATGGAATCTCCTGCCCCGCGTCCCTCCAGCACAGGCTAGAAATTCTGCATTGGGGTAAGCGGGGCAGGAGATTCCACGGGGGGAGGGGAATTCCGCGGGAAATCTGCGAATCGCAGACCCGCGTTTCCCTCGGGGCCCTGGACATAGGCCGCAGCATCACAGAGCAGGGCAACTGGATGATAGCGGCCATCGACTGCATGGAGGCGGCCATCGAAAGGGCTGTGCAGCAAGCGGAGGCCAGGGACCGGAGGCTGCAGGTGGAGGTGCGCCTTGAATGAAGGCGGGAGCGTCGGGTGCAGGCATTTGGGCGGCTGGAACAGGCCATCGACCGGAAGGTGAGGGAGCACTCTGCCAAGGTGGACCGGTCCCATGACATTGGCACCTTGCTGCTTCTGCACGCAGGGACCATGAGCGCATATGGGATAGCTGCCATCCTGCCGGACAACCTGCCTGCCCTGGCCCTGATGCCGGGCTCCTCGGCGCCCCCACCGCCTCTGCCACCACCCCAGCCGCCAGCACGCCTGCTGGGCCCACGCATCCGCCTACCGGTCCCTGTAGGCCTCCAGAGGGAGCAGCCGCCCAGGGGGGCGCCTCCGGGTCCGCCTGCCCTCCCAACAATGCCTGCCCCTCAGGACACCAAGGCATCCCAGGACACTGTCGGGGACACAGACAGCGGGGGGGAAGGGAGCTCCCAGAGCTCCATGGCGGCCACAGGGCGACCAAGAGGGAGGCCCCGGAGACGGGGCAAGGAGGGGAAGGGGGTGAGCTGCCTGAGGGGGTGGGAAACGGCAATGAGAGGTGGGGGTGGAGTGAACTGTAGGCGGCAAGCACAATAAATTCCTGGGCACTACAGTCACAGTCCTGTCTCTGTTCATGGGTCCAGGGCTGGGGGCGGGTGGGCATCTAGGGGCGCGCCCTGAGTGGTGATGGGGCCCCCGGGGTGGTGGGTACGGTGGTGCGCGGCCTCACACCTTGGCGTCCCCGCTGATGCGCCTAAGCAGGGCAGTACGGATGTGCTTTGCGTACCGGCGCTCCCGTGGGTTCTCAGCATTCACATAGAGAGGCACGGGGCCGGGAGGATGCCTGGGCACGAGGTACTCGAGGGCAGCCCCATCGGTCTCGCACACGTGCAGCACACAGCAGGCCCTGATCACAAGGGCCGAGGTCTCCACCGTGTAGTCCAGGTGGCCCGTGAGGCACCTCCAGCGCTGCTTGAGGGCCCCGAAGGCCCTCTCAACCACGGGCCTGCTTGCACACAGGTGGGTATTGTACAGCGCCTCCACAGGGTTCCTGGCAACCGGGTATGCCTTTATCAGCCACCGGGTGAGGGGATAGGTTGGGTCCCCCAGAATGCAGGGAGTCATCAGCACCCCCTCAATCCGGGTCATCCCCATGTCCACGAAGTCCCCACAATACATCTGGGCATAGAAAGGAGAGATGGTCATGATCCTGGCATCATGGCTGCGCCTGGAGTGGCCCATATATATGTCTATGAACCGTCCTCGGTGGTCCATGACCGCTTGCAGCTGCAGGGAGTGGTACCCGTGTCGGTTGACATATTCCACGGTCTCCCCATTGGATGGGCGGAGGATTTCAATGTAGGTTCTGTCCACTGTGCCCATGCAGTTGGGGAACCCTCCAGCCGCGAAGCCACCCATCACGGCCTCCTGGTCCACCAGCTGGATCGCTTGTTCCAGGAGCACACCCTCCACCGTCTCGCAGACGTCCCACAGGATCCCCGCGACGGTGCTCACCCTGACACGAAAGTGCTGCGAGACAGACCGGCAGGAGTCGGGTGTTGCAAGGACCCAGACCCCCATGGCTACCTGCTGGACTGTGGGAATGGGGGCCCACATGGGGGTGTGCTGCCGCTCCAGCCAGGGCGTTAGCAGCTCCGTGAGTCGCAGGAGGCTACACCTGTCCATCCGAAAGTGTGCTCTCCAGGCAGCCTCGTCCCACTGAGCCAGCGCCCTGGACCACCACCCTTCTGCACGCTCTGTGACCCATAACCACCAGGCAATGGGCATAGTGAGCTGGGCAGTGCGGCCCATGGTCTACCTCTGGCCCTGGAGCCGGCTGGCCACATCACGAAGCGCAGCAGCACGCTTCTGGGCACAGAGGAGGGCCTGTCGGGCTGCTCCAGACACCCACTGGGCCCTGAGCTGGACCAGGGAGCGCCTGCACCCATGGTGGGCTCTCCGGGATGTAGCAGCGCTCCTGGCCATGCACACCTGCAGCCGGGCAACCAGGTGCACCTCTGCGGTCTGGATGCGCAAGAGGTCAGTGTGCGAGCGGTACCACTCTGCGCAGACTGCAAGGTGCATCCCGCAGGTGCCCAGTCGTCCCAGCTCCATGGTGAACGGTGCCCCGGGTGGGTGGGAGACGCACCTGTTATAGGCTGGGGCATGTGTGACCCCACCCCTAGGTCGTAACCTGGTGATCAGGCAGGGGGCCCTGGGTCACCTCTGCTCCCCCCCTGGCTGACTGGCCCAGCTCCTGCAGGGCGACCGGGGCAGGGCAGTAGTGGGGGTCCCATTGAGCACACCTGCGATCCCTGCACGGGACCTGGCGCATGACCCAGCAGTGCTCGGGTGTGCGTGCAGCAGCTGCATTCCTGCTGTCATCACCTCTCAACTCTCTGTGTTGGCTGCCTGTTGTCCTCGCCGCCTTGATTAGTGTGTAGGCTGTTCTGTATGTGTGCTTGGTTCCAGCAGCTGTGTTGGGTCCGCACCCCACGCCTTGCTCCTTTGCCATGCCATGTTGCGGCTTGTGGCCTTATTGCTTGGCCTTGGAGCTCCCCTACATCCCCTCCTGTCCCTCCAGGGATTGTGGGGCCCCTCTTTCCTTGCAGTTGGTATCCTCTGCTTGCTGGACCATGGCTGGCAGCACCTCCCCAGGACTCACGGGCCCCACCGCCCCTAGTGCCCCCCCATAGCTGGACCTTCCGCAAGACCATGGCCCTGTGTGACCTGTGGCATTCCCTGGCCATATAATTGCTCCTGAGCTGCCCAGACAGCCTCACAGGTGCCTGTGCAAGTCTGAGCTCCGGGATGCGCTACTTTGACTATGAGGTGAGCACCTGCGATTGCCGACTGCATGCGGAGACGCTGGGCCTGTGTCTCTTTCCCGATGGGCGCATCCCGGAGATGAGGTGCTCGCATGTGGGGTGGTCGGCTGCGGAGACCGCGTCTGCTCTCTCTGTGTGCAGCCTGGCTGCCTACATGGCCTGTCTGGTGGAGGGGGGCCCTGCCCTGGCCGTGTCCTTCGGCTGTGTTTACGGGGCCTGTGGGTACCCGCGGTCACGTGGGGAGGTCTATCACTGCCTATTGGAGCTCGGACACCTTCCGTGACCTCCAGCTGCTGACTATCGCTTGTCGGAGCCCACGGGGGTGGCGCTGGCTGGTGTGTGGTCCCGATCTGATGTCCCAGTGGGGCTCGCCGTGCAGGATCCCTTTGAGGCATACTACCTCGTCGCCCACCATGTTTGCGCTGGACTACCATCGGGGCATGCTGCAGTGGTCCCACTTCGTGCACCTGGCAGGCCACCCGTCCCCGGGCCCCTTCGTGGTCCCCTGTATCTGGCTGTGAGGCCCCCTGTGCCTTCCAGGTCCTGGATGCTGGCCCCGCTGTGAGCTCCCACCTCCGCCCTGCCACCATGGGTCCCTGCCTGCTTCCTCCATGATGTCCGGGGCTTGCTGCTGTGCTGGCTGGTTCCTGGCGTTCTGCTGCCCCTGCCTGTGCCTCTGGGCCCCCTCCACGCCCCCCCATCCTCCTCTGCAACCAGTGTTCCCCTCCGTGGCTGCCTTCTCCTGTGGCTGTGTCCTGATCTCCAAGCCGTCACCCAGCACCCCGGGTGCTGCTGTCCTCCATGGTCCGGTTTCGGTCCCTCCTGTGGCCCCCCACCCCCGCCCCTCTTGGGTGACTGTGACCGTGAGGTTCTGGGGCCCCCGGACTGCACCTCCCGGCCTCCTCCCGGGGTGTGTGTGTATTTGGACCGCCTGCACTGCTCCTCAGCGCCGAGTCACCTCCATCCCATCCATCGCCCCCTCGCTGGCGCATGAGGTTCCTGTCTGCCTCCTGGACCGTTCCCGGGCCGCTCCCTGCCTGTGTGGCCTCCCCCTGTGCCTGTGCCCTATCCCTGGGGGTCCCCCCATGTCCGGGCTGCCTGTGGGGTTGCCTGTGCAGCCTGTGCTGTTGTGGGGGTTCTGGCTGCTGTTTTCCGTGTCCTGCCCTGCCCCTGGGGCACTCCCCCC
>QEPC01000841.1:6561043-6575273 GCA_003113815.1 Sphenodon punctatus
GGGGGGAGAGTCAAGCACGCCCCAGCAGCTGGGGAGGGCAAGCCCCGGCAGCTGGGGAGGGGAAGCCCTGAGGTTTTACCAGTGCGGGGGGAGGAGGAGGCAAGCCAAGCCCCCCCCCCGCATGGTAAATCGCGCCGAGGCGCAGAATTGGGCCCTGACTCCCGCGGAATTTTAAAAAAAATTCCGCGGAAGAATCGGGGCCCTGCTCATGGTCAACTGTATAAAACGCCACTGAAAGATCTAAATGGATCAACAGGGTACAATATCCCGTCAGTCTCTCAGAAAAGATAGTCAACCAACACCACTACAAGTGCAGTCTCAGGGTGAATTGGGGAGGGGGAATTCTGCCCTTTTAGTTTTTTAAATCATTTTAAATGTTTTTAATGATATGTTGTGTGTGTTATTGTTTGTGTATTTTGTAAGCTGTCCGAAGCTGCTCTGAGCAGGAGTGGGCAGGGTAGAAAAATAGTTAAATAAATAAATACCCAGGACGAAACCCAGACTGACATGGGTCCAGAAATCTGATTGCATCTAGATGTCCCTGCAGCTGCCTGGCAACCATCCATTCAATAACCTTCCCTAAAAAGGGATAGCTGCCCAAGGAGTCAGTGTCAAGTGACTCTTTTGAGCAGGGGCCAAACCACCACCATCTTGAGGGCATCCAGGACCCTGTCCTCCAGAAGAGTGGCCCTGACAATCTTAGACAGCAAAGGTCCCAGTCTCTCATGGCTGGCTTTCGCCAACCAGGATGGGCAAGAATCTAATTTATATCTGGTTGCCCACATTGCCCTAAGGACAACCACTGCCTCGATAGGTGACACCAACTGAACTGGACAGGACACCAAATAAACAGGACAAAACTCAGCCTCCACAGTCCCAAACTCTGACTCTGCCAAAGAACTAGCAGCCCCCAAGCCAAGGTGAATGAGTGATTTTGTCTGAAAAATAGGTATTAAATTCCTCACAGTGGGAAGAAGACGAGTCAACCACAGGCCAGAGACAGCCCAAATTCACTAAGCTGTTCACTGCCCAAAATAGTTCTGCTAGACGGAACTTTGCAGATGCTATGATAGCGGAGAGAAGAGCAGTCCTCGCTGCCATCCTATCTATGCCATAGTCCTTCAAATCAATCTTTCCATCTGCTTCAGTGCAAACTGAATGCTACTTGTGTCCAACCGCCTCGCTTCCTGCTTCATCCACTGCAGGTCCCTTGTAAACCAGGAAAACCTGTGCTGACGTTGCAGAGGAAGCGGACACCTGGGTGCTACCGTGTTGATGGCCTTGGTCAGTGTGGTGTTCCACAACTCAACCAGGCCAGCCACAGAGCAGCCGTCAAAATCAGTGGGCGTATCCCCCTGAGAGTTCTAGAATCCAGTTGGCTCCATAAGTTTCTGGGGGCAGACCAACCTAACTGGTCCACCATCCTGATTGGGCCTTAGGAGTGCAGGACCCAGGCCTGCAGAAGGTAATGAGCTGGGGGATTAGAGAACTCCTACACCTGGGCCCAATAGTGTGTTGCTTGTAATCTGCGCGTGTGACTCCCACAGACAGCACCAGGGTCACTCAGCTTGACCCCTTCAATTCTGTCCTAGGCAACTTATCAGCAATGGGAAGGGAGGCAATAGCACACGATATAAAGGCACTGTCAGGACAATGAGTGTCCTGGATAGGAAGTCTGGGTAGGAAAATGTCTGCTGTCAAGGCTGCTTCCGGAGCCTCTCCTCTTAACGTGCCTAGAGGAGTTGGACCCCACTAGAACCTGGCTTTGAAGCTCGAGTTCTCGTTGATCCTGGACAATATTTCAGGTTCATTCAAGTGGACAAAATAATTTCCAGTCACATCCTCCAACTGGAAGAGCTAAAGAGACAGAGCAATCAGTGATGCAGAGTAGACTGAAGAAGCTGCTTTTTGTGGTGATTCAGCCAGCGGAAAGCTAGCAAGAGAAATGCTGTGGTGAGCTTTGTACTGGCTACTTTTATCATGAGCAAGCAGCATCTAATGGCAAGCTAAAGTAAGGAAGGCTCTGGCATATGGTGCAAAGGGGTTAAAAAAATCAGCTGGAGTGGGGCAGGTGCAATTCCTCCATATGCAATGTCTGTGTCAGTGGTGGTGGGAGTTCATGGGCCTGTGGGGAGAACATAGGGTGAGGTCTCCTTGGGAGAGGTGGGGGATGGCATGCGGGGAAGACGGAATGCATGGGCGGGGGGTGGGTGGGATTCTTCTAAAGTATTAGCTCTATAAAGTCCTAGCAGGGGGATGCACTTGGCCTTGTGGGTATTTGCTGGCAGCCTGAGTGAGGAGCTCTTCACTTCCCCACCCAGTTTCAGTGATTGGCTGGCCAGACCCTTCTTTTAGGAAGGACCTGAATGCTTCCTGAAGGGGTTTCACAATGTTCACCCTCTGCATCACTATGGAAAATCCCATCTCCTGTTGAGATCTTTCTCTCCTGGAGAAATCCTGTTAAGCAACTGGAGAAATGCAGGAGAAGTTCTTCTGTAAATTAACAGCAGCTCTTGCTTGTCTGTGCACAGTCACAGACATTAGAGAGGGGAAGCCACTTGATTTGCTTTGTCTTCCATATGCTCTCACACAACATGGAGCTGGTGGGAAAACCTAGTTTAAATAATTGTATCACAGCAATTCTGGTGAGCTGAATTGCACAAGAAACTTGTATTGTGCAGCCAGTGTACATTATTGCTATAGTGCAGAGGTAATCAAACCCTGTTCAGACTTACTAACAAACTCTGACTTGAATATGCAGATTTTGGAGAGATTATTGCATAATGACATTTTGGAAATTTATTTTTTATTTAGAAATACACAAATTTAATAAAATTGGATTTTAAGTCTGGATAAAACTCTACTGCAGGCTAGATTTGGCTTGTGGGCTGACTGTTGAGCCACTTGCCCACATTACCGAGGCCAGTGATTCTCCCAGTGGGGAATCTCCCTGCTGGGAAACTTATGCCAAGCTCTGCACGTGGGCGGGGTTCATCAGCTGTGTCCAGCAGCGTTTTTTCCTCCGAATGTCAGGGCTAGATTTTGAGCCCTGACAATCGGAAGAAAAAAAGTCGCTGGACACAGCTGATGATCCCCGCCCACGTGCAGAGCTTGGCGTAAGTTTCCCAGCAGGGGAGATTCCCCGCCGGGAGAATCTGCGGCCTCGGTAATGTGGGCAAGTGGCCTTGGACAGCCCTGGGTTAAGTGTTCAGCTGAAAGAGGGAATATGTGTTTATATGTCAAGGATTAAAGTACTTGTATGCTTTTGTTTAAACACTGTATAGGTAACTATTGTTTCTCTGTATAGGTAACTGTTAGCCTTCCCAACAGTCTAGTCCTCAAAGAAGCTCTAGTCCAGGGATTGGGAACCTCAGGTACGAAGAGGTCAAATAGAGCCTACAGCAAGTTTTTATTTGGCCCCTTTCCGGTTTCTGGATCTGGTCCCTACATGTTGTTCTAAACTCCAAACACTGAAAGACCAAGCTTAGGGTAAAGAAGCAGAGATGTATGTGTATGTATATTCTAATATTAAACTTTTTGGTTTTAATAAGTAGTTAAGGCATCTTCACCCTGACACAAACTTCAGCATGCAAGAAAATTAGTAAGGTGTCTGTTTATTCTCTTTTCATTCTTCTTCTACTTCACATTAAACAAACCTAGTATTCCATTTTCCTATCTTTCAAATTAACACCTTTTATTACATTAATTCTTTGCAAACAACGAATTTCCACTTCCAGCTTCCAAAGAATCACAGATTTCCATATAATTTCTCCATTTTCAGTTCATAAAGTATTATTTTCTCTTGCACGTCTTAACAAGTTAACTGAAATGTGTAAATATCAATCCTGCATATAATTCAGTTAACTCGTTAAGACGTGCAAGAGAAAACAATATTTTATTAAATGAAAATGGAGAAATTTCAAAGGTGTTAATTTGAAAGATAGGAAAATGGAGTACTAGGTTTGTTTAATGTGAAGAAGAAAAGAGAATAAACAACCATCTTACTAGTCAATTTCCTTACATGTTGAAGGTTGCGTCAGTGTGAAGATGCTTTAATTTTTAAAACCAAAGGTTTTGCAATATTAGAATATCCTTTCTTTTTGAAAAGGAAATGATAGTGTTTATATGTCAGTAGAATCTTTTTTTAAAATTAATTTTTGAAAGTAAGTTGTGGTGCTTGATAAATTTGAAATGGAGAACGTATTGCAGTTTCTTCCAATTCTGCCTGCTGCCGCAATGTAATGCTGAAGAGTAAATGTAATATAAGAAAATGTATGCAATATATTCTGCAGTTGAAGAAAACCTCCCAAACATGACTCAACTGTAAACCGAAGCAATGAAGCCTTATGGACGTAATTCCACCCGCTATTAGTGAAAATGGCTGTAGGTTGCTGCTGGAGAACTGATATTTGGGGTGCCTGCTGCATTCAATGGGGGCATAGAGTTCTCAGCAGTTGGAGGCAGGAGGAATCTGATGACACACACATTTGGGAAGGAGGGATATGGGAGGAGGGTAGAGCACTGCATAAGATAAAAATACATTTTTTATGAGTGGTGTTTCCCTGTTAGTTGTCTGAACAACTTATTTAAACTAAAAATGAAGTTTGAATGACATTCCAGAATATACGAGGAAGAGATTGTGATAAGGTTTCTTGTTTTGTGTCCCTGTTTCTTATGTTAGTAGTCTCAAGAAATGTTTAAAGAGAAGTATGAATGATGCTTTGCTGCTCCAGGAGAGCATTGTTCAGATGGCAGATTTGTTAGTGGTCTGACCAAAGTTTAAACAGAAGTTCGAACAACGCTTTGCTACTCCAGGAGAGCGTTGCTCAAATGGCTTGTGAAGGTAGCTGATTTATTAGTGGTCTGACCAAATGGTTTAAATAGGAAAAGAAGTTTGAACTATGGTTTTTGCTTGACAGCCGTCTTGCTTATGCTTTTTGTGAAACCAGCAGCTCCTGGTTCCCTGCATCTTTGCAGCATCGTGTCCCCCCTCCCCTGCATAGACCTGGTTCGCTGCGTCTTTCTCCCATGTTGTCCCCTTGCCTTACCCAAGGAGACCCGACTATCTCCTCCCAATGCATTGCGTCTTTCCCACATGCCATCTCCCTGCCTCACCCAAGGAGACCCCACACTATGTTCTCCCCACGTGCTCATGAACCAGCGAGGAGACTGAAACCTTAATAAGTTTCAGGGGCATCCTGTCGGCTGTGGAAAACATTGTTTAAACAATGCTATCACCTAAAGGATGCGTGCATGACATAAGGATTCTTTTCAATTACTATAATGATGTCTTCTAGTAATGATAACTTTTGACAGAAAATACAAATATCTTTGAACAACCAGCAGCAATTACTATAGAGTATGCTTAATTTTTTTACCACATTAAACTTAAGATGCACTGTTGAGGAAACGAGAAATCCTCTACAAAAATCTGGTCGCTACCCAAATCAAATAAGTTTGCTTAGGTGTAGCAAAGCCATAACCCGATTTATTAAAATACAAAACATGACATAAGCATGAACTCATAAAACAAAATAACCATAACTTTTTAATTTTTTTATTTTTTTTTATTTTTATTTTTTTCAAATTATAACTCTTTTATTAACATTTCACAGCATTGTACATCTTATTGTCATCAAACTTATACTTCAATTTTTTTCCAATTTCCCATGTTAGGCGGTACTCCAACCCTTCTGTCTTATATATATCAGTCAAACAACAGCGTAATGTCATTCTTCGATAGTTCTATTCCTTCAATGGCTTCCAGTATGTTAAACCACTTTGCCTCATAGTTATTTTTTTTTCTTCTTCCTCACTTTTTCATTTTTCTCCTCCTTTTCCAGCTTTGTCCTGCAGGTTCACCATCATCTTGTCCATTGTGAATAGGTGCCATACTCGGGAGATCCACTCTTGGACAGGTAAAGGACCCTCCGTCTTCCAATGTCTTGTTGTAATGTTCACAGCTGCCAGGCAAAGCATCCTCAGCGCCACCTGGTGTGTCTTCAATGCTTTACTGTCTGGATACAAGCCTAGGATCCCTATTTCTGGTCTGAAAGGGACTACTCCCTTGTTTACTTTGTTCAAAATTTTCCAAATTTTACTCCAAAAGGCCTTTACATATACACATTCCCAGAGAAAATGCAATAGATCAACATGAATACCACAGCCCTTCCAACATAAACCCTTCCCATACCTATCTCCCCTGTGCCTGAGCTGCATTGGGGTTAGGTAAAACCTAGTGGTGGCCTTGAGTTGGGTCTCTCTGACGTCTAGGGCTGACGCACAGGTATACATATGCCCCCATATAATTTCTTTTTCTTTTTCTGTAAATTCCTTATTGAGATCCTTTTCCCACCTTGGTAGGTATAGGTGCTTGCGGGAGTATATTATAGTTTTCAGGTCCTGATAAATCCTAGAGAGTTTGCCCTTACTTCCCGTTAAGCTAAATAGAGTCTTTTCTATTACCTTAGGTTCCCTAGCAAAGGCTTCTTTTAGGCCTGGTTGCGTGAAGATGCTTCTCAACTGCAGGTATAGAAATATGTCCACTTTTGTCTGTGTTATTTTCTCTATCTCTTCAAGGGTTTTAAATTTATCTTTGTTAAATAGTTGTGATGCCAATTTGACTTCCTTTTTTTCTAATTGCTTAACTAGGGCATGGGCTACCTGTGACTCCCTTATCACTATTCGTCTAATTGGTGAGTATGGTGTTGCTTTACCCTGTAGGTCTAGCTTTTTCATCACTCCCTTCCATGTTGTAAGTAAAGGGTTAGCAAACGGGTGCTCACTGGCCCCCTGTCAGTCAGTTTCCCTTCATCTACTAGGAGTTCTGCTAAGGAAGTTGGTTGAATTATTTCTCTTTCTATCTCACACCATTCTGGTTGTTTTGGGCAATGATACCAATACTGAACCGCTCTCAGGATTGCGGCTTTGTAGTATAATTTTATATCTGGGGTGTTTAGTCCTCCTTTCTCCTTAGCGGTGAACATTGTATCCTTTTTAATACGCAGTTTCTTTCCTCTCCATATTAGTTCCTTAACCATGTCCTCTACTTGTTTAAAAAATGATTTTGGTAATTTTATTGGGAGGGCCAAAAATTTGTATATAAATTTAGGTAATCCAACCATCCTGAATAGGTTTATTCTCCCGAGCCAGGAGCATTCCACTTTTTTTCCATTTTTCAAAGTCCCTTTTGACCTGTTCTAGTATTCCGGGGAAGTTGGCCTTATAGAGGTCCTTACATTTCCGCGTTATTATTATCCCCAGGTACTTAATCCCATTAGGTTTTTCTGGGAACATGCTCGCTTCTTTAATTTTCTTTTGGTTGTCCTCTGATTGCGCAAATATTAGTGCTTGTGACTTATCATTATTAATTTTATAACCTGACACCCTCCCAAAACTTTCAATAGTGTGCATGAGGTGTGGTATAGATTCCAAGGGTTCTCTAATGTACAAGATTAAGTCATCAGCAAATAGGAATAACTTATACTCTTTTCTTCCTACCATCATTCCCTTAATATTCCTATTTTGATGAATTGCTGCTGCCAGCCCCTCAATTGCCACGTCAAATAAAAGAGGCGACAGTGGACAACCCTGCCTCATGCCCCTCTGTATCTCAAAAGATCTTGTTACAGAGTCATCTGGGCATGCGCAGGCTATAGGGCGTGTGTGGCTGCGCTCCCGCTGACCCGCTCCGAAAAACAGAGACCCTGAGAGCAAGTGCATCCAAAAGAAAGCCAAAATAACAGGATAAAAACAAAAAGGAATGAGCCAAGCTAAAAAGGAGCCCAATTCCACAATTGACAAATACTGCCTCCCTTGCCGCAGCGCCAGAAAAGCCGACACGGCTCAGCTCAAAATGGCGGACGGAGCTCCGCAAGAGGAAACCGGGGATCCAGACTCTCTTCTGCAGGTACTGGACCTGTTTAAAGTAATTAAAGAGGATTTAACCTATAATAAAGAGGGCACAACAACTACAAAAAGTAATCTAGTAGAAATGAAGGTGCAGATAGAGGGCATAAATAAAAGGATAGCCAGCATGGAGCAACGAATTAGTGATCAGGAGGACTTGAGTACAAATACAGATCAAAGACTAACATATACTGAAGAGACAGTTAATATACTCAAAGATAAAGTAGAGGACTTGGAGAACAGGTCAAGAAGAAATAATTTAAGATTTTTAGGCATAACAGAAGGGGCTAAAACAAATGGAGCCAGAGACACCTTATTTAAAATCTTAAAAACAGTGTCCCCTGAGAGACATGAAATACATGCAGTGGAAATAGAAAGGGCACATAGGTCCCTTAGTCCTAAGCCAAATGATCAAGCCCCACCACGTGCAATCATAGCCCGATTTCTGCACTATCAAGATAAAGAAAAAATACTGCAAGCTGCTAGAACAACAAAAGATCTCAATTATGAAGGAAAAAAGATTTCAATATTCCCAGATCTAGCCTACGACACAGTACAAAAAAGAAAGGCATGGAAACCACAACTGGAAAAATTTAACCAACTGGGAATGAAAGCACAGATACTCTATCCAGCCAAATTCTCATTTGTAGATAAAGGCAGAAGAAGATATTTTGCTAACAAATCTTTGCTGGAAAAGTACATGTCAAAGAATTTGAGAGAGGATATAGTGAACAACAAATAAGGCGCGAAAGGAGTAAGAAATAAGTGGATAAAAATGATATACTGTTATATCTGCAATGTATAAGATGATTTAGAGAAAAATGTATTTGGATGCACAAAATGCAATGTTTTGGGTTGGAGGGGGAGCAGAAAGCCCACAATACATGGCACTCCAGTTAAAGGGGGCTCCACCAAGTTTAAAAGGTGATTGGATTGAGAAGAATATAAAGGGGGGAAAAGGAAGTTAAATAAGTTTATAGTTAAATATTAGATATATATATAAGGTTAGCTGAATAAGGAACAAGGGAATAGATTTGACATGACAAAAGACAGACACACACAAAAAAAGAAAGAAAGCAGGAGTGAAATAAATAACAGGAAGGGGAAAGACAGAGAGAGAAAGGAGGGAAGGAAGACACAAAAGACAAGAGGAAAAAGTTGGGGATAACGTTAAGAAAGGACTTAGAAAAGAGAAGAAAAAGACTAAAACAAGAGACTTAAATAGAAAGAAAATAAAGAAATGGATAATCTAAAAATAGCATCCTTTAATGTATGCGGCTTGAACAATCCAATAAAGCGCAAAAGGGTCTGGAAGCATATAACAGCTACCCGCCCGCATATCTTAATGATACAGGAAACACATTTACTTAAACAGGATAATGTTAGATTTAGTGATAAATTCTATAAGACATATCACTCAAATGCGGAAAAAAAGAAAACTGGAGTACTAATCGGGGTCCTTAAAACCTGAAACTTTCCAATTAATAGCATAGATAGAGACATAGAGGGCCGAGTAATAACACTGAAAGGGATAATTAATGAAGAAAAATACTCAATCACGACAATCTATGCTCCCAACAACAACACGGCAGCTTTTATGGCAGAAATAATCCCCAAAATAGGACAAGAAATTGAAGGAAATGTAATTATAGCTGGAGACTTTAACTCCCCGCTCTCACATTAGATCTTTTTTCTAAAAATAAATTAAATAAGCAACAAGAGCGTATAAGACAGATAGTGGAAAGTAATAGGCTAAAGGATATATGGAGAGTAACACATCCTACTGAACAGGAATTCACATTCTATTCTAACCCACATAAGATCTCAACAAAAATTGACCATATACTAGTAAATAATGAGATGATATACAAATTATCCCTTTTTCAGATCACAACTCAATGGTATTAGAGATCAAATATGAGAATAATGAAAAAAGACAGCAACCCAGATGGAGACTAAAAAAGTTTTATTTAAGTAACACATGGGTACAGGAGCAAATACAGCAGCAATTAGCAGAATACATTCAAAATAATGATACACCAGATGTATCCCCATCCACAGTGTGGGATACTGCTAAAGCGGTGCTCCGAGGACAATTCATTTCCTTGGGCGCATACCTAAAGAAAGAAAAAAAGAAACAAATTAGTGACCTCTATATACAAATTAAACAACTAACAAAACAACCCAAATTAAATGCAACAAAGCTAGCCAGGCTGAAATCCCAAATAAACCTACTAGAAACAGAAGAAACAATTTAAAAAGTTAGATATACAAAGGCTTACTATTTTGAAAAAGCAAATAAAACGGATAAGGCATTAGCGTGGCTAATAAAGCAAAAAAGAAAGAAAAGTGAAATCCCATTTATCAGAGAAGAACCTACAACAGACATGTTGAAAGGTAAAGAAAAAGAAAAATGTTTTTCACAATTTTATAGAAAATTGTATAAAACAGACTGCCCTACAAAAGAGGATATAAGCAAACTCTTACAGAAGTACAAACTCCCACAATTAAACAATGACCAACAAAATTTTCTAAACAAGGAAATAGAAATAAAAGAAGTGCAAGAGATTATAAAGCAGCTCCCAAAAAACAAAACAGCTGGCCCAGATGGATATCCGGCCGAATTCTATAAAACTTTTATAGCGCAAGTATCCCCTTTGCTGACTAGAATGTTCAGTTCGTTCTATATACAAAAGGAAATGCCCAAGTCATTTTATGAGGCACATATTACTCTATGTCCAAAACCGGAGAAGAACTTGAAAGTGTGTTAGGGATACAGACCGATATCTTTAATAAACGTAGACGCGAAAATATTTACAAAAATTCTAGCAAATAGATTAATGGAGGTAATGCCACATATAATAGCACCAGATCAAACGGGATTTATGCCTGGGAGACTGGGTATAGACAACGTGCGCAAGGTGGTAGATATCATCCACAATGTCAAGGGAAATGAGGTACCCGCGGCAATAATATCACTAGATGCGGAGAAGGCCTTTGACATGGTGGAACATCTATATTTATTTGAAACTATGGAAACCATGGGGATAAAGGGGCAATTTCTGTAGTGGGTTAAATTAATTTACAAAAATCCTAAAGCGAGGATCATCATAGATGGAGAGTTAACAGAAGAAATAGAATTGACCAGAGGTACCAGACAAGGGTGTCCAATGTCACCACTACTATTTAACATAGTGATTGAGCCATTAGCAATTGCAATCAGAAGTATGCAAGAAATTAAAGGGGTGAAGGTGGGGAAGATTGAATATAAACTGGCAATGTATGCCGATGACATGATGGTGTTTCTGTCTCAATTACCCCAATCAGTGCCTAATTTGTTAATGATTATTAGTCAATTTAGTTCAGTATCAGGATATAAAGTTAATGTTGATAAATCACAAATGATGGTATTTAACGAAGGGAGCCTGTCAAAGGAAGAGTATCAAAAAGCTACACCATTCAGAGTACAAAAGCAATCGATCAAATATTTGGGAATTAACGTTACAAAGAAAGGGAAGGAATTATATAAGGCAAATTATATACCACTACTAGAAGAGATAAAGAAGAAAGAGGAGGCTTGGAAGAATCTACAAGTATCCTGGATAGGACGAATAAACCTGATTAAAATGATAATTCTTCCAAAGCTTCTGTATACATCTTTTGCCTTACCAATTAAATTAAATTAAATAAGGAGTATTTTGGAATAGTAAACAAAATAATAACCCGGATAATATGGAACCGGAAAAAAACTAGGATTAGGAGAGCGGTATTATATACGCAAAAAGGGCAAGGGGGTATGAGTATGCCTGACATAAAATTATATCATTGGGCTTCAGTACTGAGAGGAGTGAAGGTATGGTATCATGAATCAAATGAGCCAGACTGGCTGGAACTAGAAAAAGAGCAGTGTAAAACCACATCCTTCAGAAACTTGTTAACGGATGAACAAAAAATTAATCCCAAAGTAGGGATAGATCATCCGTTTATACACAGAGCATTTCAAATATGGGAAATGAGCCTAAGAAAGGCAGAAATAACAAAATAAACTAATTTATATACACCAATATTTGGCCACTGGGCAATAGAAGCGGGAATTACAAAAGAAACAACAAAAAAATGGGAATCAAAAGAGTTAAAATATGCATACCAGCTATTTATTAATGAAGAATTGCTGAGTCTAGAAACAATTACGGAAAAAAATAGGCAATGATCCAGGATTCATGTTATATGCAAAAATAAAGAGCAAATTTAATCAGAAGAGGAGTAAGCAAAACTATAGTAGAAAAATAAAAGATATAGAGTATGTCCTATATGGAGACTCCTCGCAAAAACACATAATATCACGCATATACAAAGTTCTGAAGAGAAGGGGTGATTTCAGACGTGACGATATCACAGTGAACCACGCTCAATTCCACGTGGTGGCTGTGATAGCATCACGTCTGTTGGGGGAAACGGATGTTTCCCCCCAGATGTTACCACGGCTGGGGATTGCATTCGACACGTGAGCAGTCGAAGTGGGGGGACCGGAGGCCGCTGCGTGTCGAATGCAATCCCATGCCGGGGTGAACCCCGGCATCACGTCTGGTCGGGCGCCACGGCCCAGGATCACCGGCGGGACCCCGGGCCGTGGCAAATCCGGCCCGACGCGGCGGCCTCATTGGCCCCGCTGCCCGCCCGTCTCCCCAGAGGGTGGGCGGTGGGAGCGTGGAGGGGGCCGGGCACGTGCGGCTGCACGTTGCGCCGCGCGGGCCTGCCCCCTCCCAGATTCCCCACCGGGATCCCCCCGGCACGTCTGTTGCGGCGTGACGGGGTGACCCCGGCGGGGAATGAATAGGGTGATTTTGGTACGGGGACAACGGGCCCCGTTACGTCTGAAATCACCCATGGTATAACTTACCTGATGCAGGGTATTTATCAGCATGGGAAGAAGACCTGCAAATAGAAATAGATGAGGAAAAAAGAAAATTAATATGGGAAGCTATGTGGACAGCATCAAAATCATTAACAGTCAAAGAGCCACAAATTAAAACTACATATAGAATATATCTAATGCCTCAAAGATTAAATCAAATAAATAATGAATACCTTAAAGAATGTTGGCAAGGATGTGGAGCGATTGGTACATGGTTACACTGTTGGTGGCAATGCCCTTTATATACAGGACTTTTGGAAATCAATATAGCCGTCAATAAATCAGATAGCTAGAGAAGAGATACAATTTCAGCCAATCACTGCTTTGCTTGGGGTTTTTCCGGATATTAAAATAATAAAAGAGAGAAAAATTGCCTGTCCACAGCTTTATCTCGCTGCAATTCATACAATCCTCTGTAACTGGAAGTCTAAAACAAAACCCGCATACTCAAAATGGATAAATAGACTGTGGTTTGTACTCACCATGGAGCGTATCCAGGCAGAGATCCACAAAGAACTGGAAGGCTTCTATGCGGTATGGAACTCTATATGGACAATAATACAGGAAAGTGCAGATCCCAATACTACAAAAATGTCAATATGCCTTTCAGAAATATAATGTCTTTATCATGTCAAACCATAGTATAGAAAGATAAAATGGACCAAAGCTGAAGGGGAAGGAAGGTGAATCCCCATAAGGTCCATAAAGTATAAGACAACAAAAAATGTGTAAAAAAATGTTTGGTTAAATGTTATTATAAAATAAAAAATAAATATTAAAAAAAAAAAAAAAAGATCTTGTTACATTCCCATTGATTTTCAGTTGTGCTCTGGGATGCACATATATTGCCATTACCCATTTTAGAAAATTGCCCCCAATTCTCACCTTTTTTAGCATTTCAAAGAGGAATTTATGCTGCACATAATCGAACGCCTTCTCTGCATCAGCAGAAATTATCATGGAGTTCGAGGCGATGGTCTTTATTTCATGCGTGTGTATCTGGTTTATCACTTTTCTGATATTGTCAGTTCCCTGTCTACGGGGAATAAATCTAGCTTGGTCGACGTGTATAAATTCTCCTGCTATTGCTGCCATTTTAGTGGCCAAAATTTTTGCGAATATTTTAAAATCGTTATTTAGGAGGGAAATTGGACGGTAGCTACCACAAACATTCGCTGGCCTCCCTGGTTTCAGCACCAGTGTGATCTGTGCATCGTAGAAAGTGGGGGGCATTTTCCCTGACTGTAAAATTTTGTTATATACCTCAGTTAGGTGTGGGGCTAGCTCTTTGCTGAATGTTTTATAAAATTCTGCAGGAAACCCGTCTGGCCCATTGGCCTTATTGGCTTGCATACTTTTGATTGTATCTGACACCTCTTGTGTTGTGATTAAGGAATTCAGAAAGTT
>QEPC01000842.1:6259-19806 GCA_003113815.1 Sphenodon punctatus
GAGCCAGGGAAAGGGGAGGGGAAGTGGGTAGACAGGAGGGGGAAACGGGGTGTAGGGAATCTGGGATGTCCCTTAGTACACACGGGGAAACCTCTCAGACGCTCTCCAATACCAAGGAGATAGGGTGTTCAGCATGGATCCCAGCACTGCTGGTCTAAGAACGCCTACAGCTCATCATTGAGGTCAAGGGACAGGGAATCCAGAAGCGAGGGATCAAGGAACTAGAGGCAGGGTTCAAGGAACCAGAGGCAGGGGAGCGAGGGATCAGGGGTAAGGAACAAGGAACCAGGGGCAGGGGAACAAGGGATATGGGGTATAGAACAAGGAAACAAAGGCAGGGGAGCAAGGGGTCAGGGGTAAGGAACAAGGAGAAAGGGAATGAGGGATATGGGGTAAAGAACACAGAATCAAGGAACCAAAGGCAGGGGAGCAAGGGGTCAGGAAGAAGGAGTCAGGGGAAAGGGAGCGAGGGGCAAGTTTAGGGATCAAGAAGCCAAGGCAAGGGAGCGAGGGGCCAAGTTTAGGGAGCGAGAAACCGAGACTAGGGGACAAGACTAGGGAGCGGGAAACCCTAGGGGCAAGGAGGGGGGCCAAGGCGAGGGAGCCCTGGGAGCAAGGAGGGGGGCCAAGGCAAGGGAGCCCTGGGAGCAAAGGAAACCCTGAGAGCGAGGGACAAGAATAAAGAGAACTAGAACACACAGACAACTAGACACAGAGACACCAGACTACACAAAAACTAGGAAGGAACAGGGAGACGAATACAGCAAACAATAGGGATTACTTACAGTAGGACATTGAAGGAACAACAGGGAGACAGACTAACATGAAGACAAGGCAGGGTGTGAGAGGGAAACTGTACACAGAAACTCACCACCACCAAACACTGCTCCCAACAAAGACAAAGGGCAAACAAGGTGCATCTAGAGAAAGAACAAGGTAACCAAGCACAAGACTAACAGGAAGTGACTCAAAGCTCCACACCTGCCACTGCCCTCAGCAGTCCTTAAGTACTCCCCAGAGCCAATGAGACCGTGGCAGGTGTGGCCACGCCCACCACCAGGTGTGCGTGGTAAGCAAGGCAGGAGAGAAAAGGGAGAGTGCCATATACAGGAAGAGAGCCACCCCCTGCAGCCTATTGCCAATAGTGCAAGTTGCCAAGAGTACCTCCCAAAAGCCCCCAAGGCCAGAGGGTCAAGGCCTGGCCGTGATAAGGGGTTGGAATCATGTCCCATGTAAAGCAAAAATTTTACAATTTTTAATATTTTATCATGTAAATAGTCTAGCATGTTATTTTCTATATATATTTATTTTGATTTTGTATTGAAAATATACAAAGGCCCTCATGCTGTAAATAACTACTGAGGGCTTGTCTGCATGCGGAAGCAAATTAATTTGTCCGTGTTAACTAGGCGTGTGAATTTAACTTTTTAAAATTATTATTATTAATAATAATTTATTTATTTGTTTATTTATTTATTTATAATACAATGTACCTGGCACTGTACACAGAATAGTTAGAGCCTTTAAACACTCATTCCAAATGTAATGTCTCTTTCAGGACTTGGTCATAAGAAGATTCACTCCCAGTAATAGTTACATTCCTGCAGTAGCATGGACGTGTCCCTAGATATTGAGTATTTTCAGACGTTACGAGATCACGCTCAACCACAGTGAACCACGCTCAATCCCGCGGCGAGGCCAAAGGGCCCGGAACATCTGTTCGGCGCGCGCCAGATGTTCATCACGCTCAATACCCACATGGGGTCAGTTTGAACCACGCTTCCCGGGCTAGCCGGGGGAAGGTCTCGGGAAGCGTGGTCAAACCAACCCCCACAGGGAACCAAGCAAAAGTAACGTCTGGACGCCAATCCCCCAGCGGAACCAAAAAAATGGAGCCCCGGCCGGGGACGAGGCACGCAGCGTCGCTGCCAGGCAACCAGCACCAACACAAACACCGGAGGGAGATTTAAAGCGAGAGCAGCAGCAAGCAAGCGTGGCGGGATGGAGCGAGGAGGGAAGCGGAAGAGACCGGAGGCACGAACAGCGACAGCGGCGGCACAGGAGGCGGAGGACGTGCAGCCAGGCCCAGCGATGCAGGCGGAGGGGGCACAGGTGCAGGAAGGGGGCACACGGGAGCACCCGACCAGGGAGGCGCCCCGGGAACACCAACCACAGCTGCAGCCGGGTCGCGCCGCCCCGGGGACAGCGGCCGGAACAGGCCCACAGGAGGCACCCAGGAAACGGGTAAGGGCACCCACTGGGAGGGGAACAGGGGGCACAGGGGAACCCCCTGTGGAGGGGGCCGGGGGGACCCCGGGCGGAAGGCAGGGGGGCAGGGGGACCCCGGGCGGAGGGCAGGGGGGCAGGGGGCCCCCGAGAGGGCCCACACCCTCACCCAGCAACCAACCACCCCCCTTCCCCCCCCCAGACACGAAAGTCGGCCCGGGCGGACGAGCCCCAGGAGGAGCCCGGCCCCCGGCCCCTGGAGGCGCACCCCCAGGAGGAGGTGGAGGAGGAGCACAGGCAGGTGCAGCAGGAGCTGCACCGGGAGGAGGAACAGCAGGGGCCCAGCCGGAGGAAGGCCTATCACAGAGGGGGACAGTGGGGCCTCCAGGAGACCCGGGACTTCATACGGATCTGGGGGACCCTCGAGTACCAGGTGGAGCTCGCAATAAACCAGCGCAACGAGCATGTCTACCGGGACATCGTGCGCGACATGGAGGCGGCGGGGCACGAGCGCACTGTCAACCAGTGTCGCTCGAAGGCCAAGGAGCTCAAGAGGGGGTACAAGGCCCTCAAGGACAATAACAGCCGCTCCGGCCACGGGGCCCGCACCGCCCCCTACTACGATGCCCTGGACCGCATCCTTCACATGAAGGGCTCCATAGTTGCCCCACGCCTGGTGGGCAGCGCTGTGGTCCAGGGCAGGGAGCGGGCCGAGGTACCCCCTCCCCTCGCCGCCCGCCCGGTAGACACGAGCTCAGGGGACCCCCACCCCCAGGAGGACCACCCGGGACCCGCAGAAGCCCCAAGGCCCCCCCCCAGCAGCAGCCCGGAGACATCCCAACGCCGGGCCGGCCAGGCGGAGTCGGAGGTCGGCACCTTCACCACCCTCAGCCAGTGGTCCCAGGGGGAGCACTCCCAGGGTGAGGCGCCGGCCTCCGAAGGCTCGGAGACGGACATAGAGGGTAAGCGGGCCCCCAGGGCAAGGGGGGGCACGACCAGGGGGCCGGTGGCAGGGGCGGGGGTGGGGGCCCTGCTGCAGGGGCCACAACCAGCCCCCTTCACCCGCTCCCCCCTCTCCCGCCCGCAGGACATGGGGAGCCCCAGGACCGGGCCAGCGAGACGGTGCAGGCCCCCGCGGAGGGCACAGGAGAGCAGGTGCCGGACCCAGGTAAGGCGGGAGGGCTGGGATTGCGGGAGGGCCCCCCGGGCGCCAGCCCAGGGGGGCCTCTGGCCTCAGTGGGGGAGGGGGGGCAGGGGGCCCCGGGACCCGACCCCGCTAGGGGACAGGGCCCTGCACTGACCCACCCGCCCATTTCCACAGGGCAGCCCCCGCGCGCGGCGCCTCCGCCGGCCGCGGCCCCAGCCCAGCGGATGCGGGAGTACCGGGCGCGGGTCCGCAGGCGCAGGGAGGAGCAAGCGGAGGACATCGTCCGCAGGGCGGAGGAACAGGGGGAGCGCATGATCGCCTCCGTGGACCGCATGGAGGCGGCCATAGAGCGGTCCATGGAGAAGGCCCTGGAGACAGACCGCCGGCTGGAGGCGGAGGTGCGCCTGGAGCGGAGGCGGGAGCGCCGGGAGCACCAGCGGCAGCAGGGGCTGCTCAGGGGCCTCCGGCAGGACATACAGGGCATGGTGCGGGAGCACAGCGCAAAGATGGACAGGTCCCACGACATTGGGACCTCCCTGCTCCTGCATGCGGGCACCATGTGTGCCTACGTGATGGCCGGCGCACCTCCGGGCGCCCTGCCCGCCCAGGTCCCCATGCCGGGCCCCTCGGCGCCCCCGGGCCCAGCCCTGCCGCCCCTGGCGCCCCCCCGGCCCCAGGGCCCTCGCATGCGCCTCCCAGTGCCCCCGGGCCTCCGGAGGGTCCAGCCCCCCCGGGGCGCGACCGGGGCACCGGGCACAGCTGCCCATCCGCCGCCCGGCCCCCTGCCGGGGCCGGGACCGGCCCAGGACACGGCAGGGGACACGGACAGTGGGGGGGAGGGGAGCTCCCAGAGCTCGGTGGGCCCAAGCGGCCGCACGAGGGGTCGGCCCAGGAAACGCGGGGGGATGGTGGGAAGGGGGGGGAGGGGGAGGGCCACATGAGGGCGGGTGGTGGACGGGGTCACGGGGACGGGGGTGGGGAGGGGGCACAGGGTGATTGTGTGCACTGTGTGGGCAATAAAGTGTTGTAAAGAGACAGTTGTCCCCGGCCCGTTTGTGGGGGGGACAGGGCTGTGGGACCGCGTGTACAGGGGCATGGGCACGGAACGGGGGGTGGGGCCCCCAGGGGCGGGAAGGCCCTCACAGCGGGCCCCCCCGGGCGATGTGGGTTGCAAGGGCGTTCCGGATCCTTTTGGCATACCGGTACTCCCGGGGGTTCCCTGCGTTCACGTACAGGGGAACAGGACCGGGGGGCCGGTGGGGCTCGGGGTACTCCAGGGCCGCCCCCTCGGTCTCGCACACATTGTGCAGAACGCAGCAGGCACCGATCACCAGGGCGGAGGTGGGGACGGTGAAGTCCAGGCGGCCAGCTAGACTCCTCCAGCGCTGCTTCAGGGCCCCGAAGGCACGCTCCACCACGGTCCGGCTCGCACACAGGCGGGTATTGTATACCTGCTCCGCAGGGGTGCTCGGGACAGGGTAGACCTTCATCAGCCAGCGGGTCAGGGGGTAGGCGGGGTCCCCCAGGATGCAGGGGGGCATGGGAACACCCTCGATCCACCTCATGCCCATGTCCGCGAAGTCCCCCCGGTACATGCGGGCATAGAAGGGGGAGATGGTCATGATCCTGGCGTCGTGACTCCGGCCGGAGTTGCCCGTGTAGATGTCTATGAAGCGGGCCCGGTGGTCCACCACCCCCTGCAGGTGCAGGGAGTAGTATCCGTGCCGGTTCACATACTCCAGGGCCTCCCCCGCGGCCGGGCGCAGGATCTCGATGTGTGTGCCGTCCACGGCTCCGATGCAGTTCGGGAAGCCCCCGGCCGCGAAGCCAGCCATCACAGCGCCCTGGTCCAGGAGCTGGATGGTCCTGTCGAGGAGCACGCCCTCCACAGCCTCGCACACATCCCGCACGATGCAGGCGACCGTGCTGAGCCCCACCCCGAAGTGCTGGGACACGGAGCGGCAGGAGTCGGGCGTTGCGAGGGCCCAGACCCCTATGGCCACCCGCTGGACCATGGGGATGGGCTCCCGCATGGAGGTGTGCTGCCGCTCCAGCCAGGGCGTGAGGAGCTCCGCTAGGCGCAGCAGGGTGGCCTTGCCCATCCGGAAGTGGGACCCCCACTCGGCCTCCCCCCAGTGGGCCTGGGCCCGCTCCCACCAGGCCTGGGGCCGCTCCGTGACCCATAGGCTCCGCGCTATGGGCATAGCCAGCAGCGCTGCCCGGCGGAGGGTCTGCGTTGCCCAGCGGAACCGCCTCGCGGCCCCTCGGAGCGCAGCGGGCCGGGTGAGGCTCCGGCAGGCGGCCAGCCACGCCCCCCAGGCCCGGCGCCGAGCCCTGAGCCGGGCACGGACTCTCCTGCGGGCCTGCTGGCCCCGGAGGCGCACGCCAGCCCGCAGGGCCAGGACATAGCGCAAGCGGACGGCCAGGTGCACCCTCTCGGTCAGGAGGCACAGCTGCTCAGTGTGGTCACGGTGCCACTCAGCCGCGAGCGCGAGGAACATCCAGTTCCCACCTGCCCTATCGCGCTCCATGGTGCTGGGGCCCCGGTGGGGGCTGGGAGCGCTTATGCCGGCCCGGTGCTGGTGGCCCCGCCCGGGGGTCGGCCTCGCGGCCCTGCGCGCGCCCTGTGCCGGTGCATTCCGGCTGCTCCCGCCCCCAGCACCCCGGGCCCCCTCCCCTCGCTGTTTGTAGCGGGATGGCCTTGAAGGTGCGATTAGGCGGACAGAGTGCTCGCTGTTGTGCTCTGCAGCTGTGCCGGGCCCGCACCCCACGCCTCGCTCTGTTGTGCTACAATGTTGCGGTGCAGGGCCGTGTTCCCCGTCCCGGGGGCCGGGCCGAGCCCCTCCCGGCCCTGGGCAGTCTGTCTGCCCTCCGGGCTCCGTGTTCCTTTCCCTGTCGTGCCGGACCATGGCTGGCTGCCCATCCACGGGGCTCCCGCTGCCCGGCCCCCAAGGGGCCCCCCATATCTGGGCCTTCCGCGAGACCATGTCTCTTTGCGACCTGTGGCATACCCCTGCCGTGCAGCTGCTCCTGGCCGCCCCGGGCAGCCGTGCGGGTGCCTTTGAGAGCCTGAGCTCTGGACTCCGTTACTTTGGCTATGAGGCGAGCGCTCGTGATTGCCGGCTGCATACGGAGGCCCTGGGGCTGGTTCGTTTCCCTGAGGGGCGCATCCCGGAGATGCTGTGCGCTCATGTGCCCTGGAGCGGTTCGGAGACCGTGTCTGCGCTGGTGGTGTGTGGTCTGAGCGCCTACACGGAGTGCCTTGCTGAGGGTGGCCCTGCCTTGGCCGTGACCTACTTTTCCTGTGTTCACGGGGCCCGTGGGTACCAGCGCACCCGTGGGGCGGTGTACCAACGCCTTCTGGAGCTGGGGCATCTTCCGTGGCCCCCTTCTGCTGCCTGCTGTGTGCCGGAGCCTTCCGCGGTGGAGATGTCGGCCCTGTTGGGGGTGTGGGCCCGTGTGGACGTCCAGCTGGCTCTCACCATGCCTGATCCCTTCGAGGCCTACTACCTGATCGCCCACTACATGTCCTTGCAGGGGTACCGCCGGGGCATGCTGCACTGGCCCCACCTGGTTCACCGGGCTGGGCACCCGGGCCCTGGGGCCTCTGGGGCCCCCAGCGGCGGCCTGTGACAGCTGCATCACCTCCCTGCCCCCCCGGTGTGGTGCCCCCGTGTGGGCTCCCGCCCCGGTCCGGGGGGGCCCCTGGTCCCCGCTGCCTGCTCCCGCCCTGGTGTGTCCGCCTCGGTGTGCTCCCGCCTGCTTCGTGGGGCGCTGCTGCCCCTGCCCATGGCCCTGGGCCCCCTCCGGCCCCCCCACCCCGTTTGCCCATCCCGGTGGCTGGGTGGGGCGCTCCGTGTGGCCTCCCGACCCGCCCGTGTGCAGCTAGCGGTCCGCTCCCGCCGGCCCTGGCACCGACTGCACCCCCCCTCATGGGTGCTTGCGTGACCTGGGGGTTGGGGCCCCCCCCGGACTGGACCGTGTTCCTTCCCCGGGTGGGGGGGTGTCGGAGTGTCGCTGGACCTGCAGAGGGGCTCCACCGGACCTGGCTGCCCTCCATCTGCCCCCCTGTGACTGTGGGGCCCCCTTCCTCCTCCTCCTCCTGGACCCTCTCCGCCGGGCTCGCTGTGCATTGCGGGCCCCCATCGTGCCTTGTTCCGGGGGTCCCGCCCCCCCCTCCGAGACTGCCTCTGTTGCTGTGGGGGCGCCTCTGTGGACTGGGGTGCTGTGGGGGTGGGGGTTGCTGCTGCCTGTGCCTTGCCCCTTGGCGGTGCCCCCCCTCGTCCCTCCCGTTGTTCCTCGTGCTGTGTTCCGGGCGCCCCTGCCCCCCCTTCCCGACCTTTCTCTTGTGTGGGTGGGTGGGTGGGTGTGCCCGGGCGTGTGGTTGTGCATTGTGTCCCGCTGCGAGTCCGCTCTGTGTGTGTGCGTGTGCTGTGTGAGGCGCCTGTCAGCCTGTTCTCCCTCTTCCCCCCTCCCTTCCCGTTTCCCTTGTGTGGGCGTTCCCTTGTGTGCCTTTTGGCTTCGTTTGCCCTCAGGTGGCCATGTCTGTGTCCCGCCTTTGCCCGGTGCCTTCTGGGCGTTTTGACCACGGCGGGGGTTCGGCTGCACGTCTGTTGTTCTTCCCCGGTCCGTGATGGTTCGGCCCGGTTCCCGGCCGTGGTCCAGGTCCCATCACATCTGTTTGGGTCGTTTTTCCACCCCGGGGCGTGGGTGTGCTGTTCACACCCCCTGGGGGTTCGCTGTGGTGAACCGCCCGCCCGTAACGTCTGAAATCACCCATTGTCTTGATAGGAAGGATTAATATTATTTACCTCGTTGAGAACAGGATACCAAGAGAATGCAATGCAGTCATTTTGACTAACTAGATGTAATTGACCAAACACCTTCTACAGGTGCATGAATTTTTCCGTGAGTTAATGAGATAAGTGTCATGAGTAGAGGTTAGAGCTGAATAGAATGTCCTTGGACACAAATAAATCCACCAAATTTGCACAATTTGAACTGAATGCAACAAAATAATGAAATAAAGGACAGGCCTTTGGTGTGGAAGACCACTCAGTGTGGAAAAGCGGGTTCCACACGCTGAGTGGTCTGCCACAGCAAAGGCCTGCTCGCTCACTGACTTAAGAAGTCCATCTTAAGTTCCTCCTTTAAAAAGCATCTGAAAATGTTTTCCTTCCCCTTTTAAATGGTTTTTAATTGATTTTATATTTTTTTTATTGTAAAGCACTGTGGATGCTAGTATTTAAAGGTAAGGGAGCTCTGTAAAAATGAAGTTGTTATATTTGTATACACCTGAATAGACTCTTGTGCCCATACATCTTTTTTATAGTAACCTCTGCCCCTGGACATGTAACCTGGGCTTCCTCCTTTAGGAAAGTATGTGTTGCGTCCCTTTCCATGATCCCATACTGGCCACTTCCTTTACTGCACCTGCTGCCAAATATACCCTGCACATTCACTGCCAGCTGAATCATTAAATGTGCAAGGTAGAGAAAAACATAAAGAGAAATTTATCTTGTGCACGCTTCAGTCACGCTGTGGGAACTTGGGAATAAGGGCAACAAGGAGTCTTCTGATCCTTTCAGAGTTGCAGGTATCGTACGGGCATTGTGCATATTGCATTTTATGCTGGATATTGTGCTTCTTAGTTAACTTTGGGTTTTCATTTGGGGGATCCTATAATTGGAGGGATGGAAGGTATTTTGGTTCATGCCCCTTCATTAAAGAAGGATTGATTCATTCCTGACCAATGTTTATCTAACCTATTTCTGTTTTTTAAAAAAGCCTTGATAACCTCTTCCATTGCACAACTATTCTTATGCTTAGAAAACTCTTCCTAATATTTAACCTAAATCTTAATTTATTATGCCCATTAATTCCCACTGTATTCTCAGTAGCCATGCAGAATGCATGGTTTTTAACCTTTTCAGAGCAGCCTGTTTCATATTTAAAAGATGTGATAGCTTCACTTCTCAGGCAGTTTAGGACATTTTTGTCTTAATGTATGCAAGGTTTTATTGGATTGTTACTATAAATAACAAGAAGTCTAGTAATCCAACTAAGTAGTAAGCACACTGTCTTGCAAGAGGATGAGCACCCTGAGACCTCATTGACTTTGGAAGCAAGCATCTCTTCAGGATCAGGCCTTTAAAACTCAAACTGACCCAACCAACAAAAACAATCTACAAGTTCTGTCGGATAGGCTGGGATGGGAATGTATTTTCTCTTGGGATAGTAATAAGCAACTTTCAACAAATTGGGGTTTAAAATAATGTTTGTATAGATTTTATAGACTTTAGTACCTTCAATTTTTATTGAATGCTTTTTATGTTACCTGCCCAGAGTCCTTAGAGTAGAGTGGGCTATAAATTTAAATTCAAAAATAAATAAAATTGTAACAAGATTCAGAGGGATAGACAGCTCTAGAGATGGCAAGAATATTGAGAGTGAGGATGACTAGTGCTATTATCAATAAAAACTGACTTCCCTGATGAAGGACTGTGAGGTCCGAAAGCTTGCATACCTCCACCAACTGTAGTTGGTCCAATAAAAGATATCACTGTACTTCTCTCTATTGCCAATAAAAAACATGTATCAGGGTTCAAATCAATCTCTGCTAGGGATTAGGTTGAAGCCTTTATGGAAATAGATTATCTCACATCTGCCTAGTTAAACTTAAATCTTACCCTATAGCAATGGATTCTGGCTACTGTCAGAGTCTGAATACTGACTTGCAGAACAGGACCACTCTGACAGTTTCTATGGTCCTCGGTTATTATCAGATAGGTGATGCAATTTTGGAATATTCATTAATTAAAATGGGATGGAAGAGAGCGAGTTATAGTCTCGGGAGGGGGCTGACCTAGCTCTCCACATCCACAGAAGCCCTGCCCCTGTCCAAGCCACACTGCCTGCCCTCCCACCACCACTACCACCAGAAGCATTAAGAGACAGGACACTCAGAGGGGCTGAAGGCTGTGCCCACCATGTCCCCGATCAGGAGGGAATGAGCCCCCCAGGGGACGAGCGCCCATACCCACCCACAAATCCCTTCACACCAGTGGCATCAACTGTGAGAACAAGCAAACGAGGCGTATCATCCAATCCCCAATAAAGGTGAAGGGATGAGTATCAATTCCCTTCTGGCATGGAATCAAGCAGGTGAGGGACAGATATGGACCACTGAACTTGACATCTGCTCTGTCGAAGGCCTGGTTGGTTGCTTTGTGGAATAACATCCTGACCATGGCCATTGACCCATGCATCCGCTCCCACCACTGCGACACCATAGGTTCCCCTGGTATACAGGGGACCTGAGGCAGCTCAAGTGACAGGGTAGGTAGTTAGAGTGCAGGTGGCATTTGACTCACGCTGAAACCAGCTGATTGTGGCACAGGTCATTTTTGAAGGATTATGCCATAGCGGTGATGGCAGCAAAGAAAACCTTCTTCTCCGCTATCACAGCGTCTGCAAAGTTTTGTCCAGACAAGCTTTTTTTCAGGTGGTGAACGACTTGGTTAATCCTGTTTATCTCCAATGGGAACTGGAACCATTTATCACCTGCTGTGCCATTTTTATTAATTACTTTGCAGACAAAATTGTTTGTATTCACCACAACTTGTGCACTGCTACTTTGACTGAAGAGTTAGAATTTGTGGTTGTGGAAGCTCAGCCGTGACCTATTTATTTGGATCAGTTAGCATCACCCACTCATGCAGTACTTGGAGCAATGCAGGCAACCAGTTGTGAATTAGCTCCTTGTCGACTAAATCTCGCCAGTCCTGTGCAGGGATTTTTACTTTTTCAATAGTTTTGGGGAAAGACCATGGAAAGAGGCATTAAAATGGGAAACCTTAAAATGCCCTCCACATTACTTTATGGGACAGAGATTTGTGGATTGAATGAAGTTTATGGTAGGAAGATTGAATATGCCGAAAATATGTTTTTGAGACAACTACTCAGGGTACATCAGAATACTCTTCACCTATAAAGCTCTTCACAACTTCCCCCCTACCTCTCTGCACTTATCGCCCTCCATACTCCAGCCCGTGCACTTCGCTCCTCCTCTGTCCCTTCTCTCACCCTTCCACGCCTTCCCTGCTCCCCTAAGCGCCTTCGTCCCTTCTCACTTGCTGCCCCCCATGCCTGGAACTCCCTCCCTGTCCACATCCGCCTTGCCCCCTCCCTTCATACCTTCAAATCTCTCCTTAAAACTCACCTCTTTCGCTCTGCTCTGTCTGACTCTTTATCCTGCTGAGCCACTATTCCTATACCTACGATCGGTTTACCCTTATCCTTGCAACATGGACCTGCCTGCTGTCATTCTCATCGTAACCAAGCCAAGTACGTGCACTTGAGACCTCGCATCTTCATGAATGTTAGACCCCTTGTCTCTCCCTCTGTTCCCCTTCCTAAGTCTCTCCCCCAGCTCCTGTCTCTCAGATTGTAAGCCCTAGGGGCAGGGACCGTGTCTATTTTATTACTTTGTAAAGTGCCAGGTACACTGCTTGCGCTATATAAATGTTTGTTAATAATAATAATAATAATACCCCAGGGGCTCATCTGAGGCTTTAAACAGGTTCCTCCAGTATGAAGGTATTGGAAAGCCTGCAACAGATCAATTTTTGGCTGAAAATTAGAGCTCAGTCCCCTAATAGGTATCCCAAATAGTGTGTCCTAGAATATTGGAGTACTGCAAATCCCCATTTTAAATGGATGGAGGAAATTAAGAAGGCTCTGTTTGGGACTGGTTTGGGAGACCACTGGAACTCAGTGGATAAATTTCCACTCCCTTGTGATAAAGCTGCTATTGCTTTGTGGATGACTGACATAGCTATTCAATCAGATTTTGCTATAATTAGACATGCGAACTGTTCACCACTTTTTGGATTATTTAAAGTCGAGGCAGGCCTTTCCCCCATCTGGCATTAGTATCACGCCATCATCATAGACGACTGATCATAAAGTTGAGATTTAATCTAATTAAATCTGCAGTTTTTGTAGGGAGATGGAATAAAATTTTCCACAGTGAATGTCTCTGTACTTGCCCAATGGGTGTAGTTGAGGACACAGAGCACGTTCTGTGGCAATGCCCCTTCTATACCAAGGAAAGGAATTATTTTCTTTTGCCTCTTCTGGTTCAAATTTATGGTTGGTCAGACCATTTGAAGACAATCTGGCTCTTGCAAAATAGCTTGTTTTCTGCTTTGGAGAAGATTAGAAAAATGAAAGGACTTGATACTTAATGACAGGTGCCCAGGTAAATATGATTCTTTGTAGTTTCTTCTGCATTATGAGCACATTATTTATATCTATAAGGTTCACTGTGCTCTGTTGACCTTCAGGCACAGTGCGCCCCCTAGGGTGTCAGGGGCAATGCCCTTCCTGGCCTCAGGACTCCCCCGATGATGAGTGCTGCATTCTGGGTTTTTTTTTAAAAAGGGGGGGTAGAAAGAAATCGCTGCCTGCTGAACCCAAGAAGGTTGCTGCCTTGTAAACAAGGTTCTTCAAGATGGCTCTAAACATTGTCACCGGTTGCGCCGGTCAGGACACCTGACCTAAGGAAGCCTTCAGGGACAAAAGTGAGGCATTATACCCTATATGCGATATGGGCACTTAGAAGCACCATCCATATCGCATAAGGGGAAACCAGCAATGAAATAGTGCCGCTTGGCGCATTATTTCATTGCAGAGAGGGTAGCACATTCGCAGCACTAAAGTCCATACCCGGGCACCACACAGTAGGCGTCCAGGCCACAGGACTTCCCTCGCTCATCTGACTGTGGCTGGAACTCTGCAGCGCAGCTCTTAGGCTCCCCCTCCCTTCCAGACCCAGAGGGATGTGGAGCCTAGGAGCTGCTTTCAGCACTGCCTGCTGTCCCTGCCAGAACCACAAGTCAGGACCTGCTTGAGCTGGGTTCTTCCTTACCTGAGTCCTCGGCTGGCTGCCTCCCTCCTTCCATCCTCCGATCCTGCCTTCTGCCTACGAAACTGGTAAGTGTGACCTGTCTTCTTTTCTTGGGGCCTCTTTTGCTCCTGGGGTTCTTGGGGCCTCGGGGGGGATGGGCCACTACTCCCACACACACACACACACACACACCCCAAGAACCCCAGGACCAAAAGAGGTGATGAGTGGGAGCAGAATGGGGGTGGGTGGGATGGGTTTGGGGGG
>QEPC01000842.1:52001-71543 GCA_003113815.1 Sphenodon punctatus
TATATATATATATATATATAATATTAGATAAAAAAAACCAAAAAAAACCCATATAAAAACAACAAAAATAAATAAAAAAACAAAAAACCATATAAAAACTTAATAAAACCAAATAAAAAACCATATAAAAACAACAAAAACACCCATAACAAAACATTTCCCGAACGGCCGAACCCAAACCGAACAGCTGAACTGAACAGCCGAACCCGAACCCGGTGAACTAACTGAACTGCCAAACCGAACGAACGAACCGAACGTGGCCGAACCAAATGGCCGAACCCGAACAGCGATCTATTCGCCCATCCCTACTGAAAGAGTGAGCTGGGGGGAAAGGAGAGGCAATGAGGGTTCTGCACTGAAGGGTAGTGAGATGGATCCATAGAACAGAACCATGATCTGGACCCTCCTCTTCCCTACCCCAGCCTAAGTACACCTCTGAAGAACCTCTGTTCCCAATTCCTATGTGGCCTGTGGAGCTTGTGCCAATTTTCAAATGAGTCCATCAGAGGTAAAATAATTCCCCAACCCTACTCTAAAACATTCCAAGCAGCCATTAAACCAGTGACTTACTATGTTTTTTCTAAGACGCTGATGTAACCATTATGATGTGTTTATTTCCCATTAGGAGGATTAGCCTGAATGAATATCAACATAGTACTTGTCCTCCTGCTACCTTGTTGTTTGTCCTTTCCTGGCATTATTGGTAACAACCGGTTAGCTAAAATACCATTCCTTGTGGGAACCAAGTAAATCTTACTATGGCACTATTTCTTCTTAGAATCTGATTTCTTCTCTTCCCCCCCCCTCAAAAAAAAAAACCCACTGTAAATTTTGTTTCAGAGTGGGAACAGTTATGGAGCATGACAGCAGCTATGGGATAACTTTCCCTAGTAGTGAGAGAGGATATCTTTCCATTCGCCATGAGATTGCTCAATTGAAGTTCTACAAGGAGAAAACAAGTAGTTTGAGTTAGGGGTGGGAACCAGGGGAGGGGGATTTCAGTTCAGGTTGTTGTTTTTTGGTTCGTTGTCTTGAAAATCCAGATCTTTTACGGTTTTGGATTTTCACCAGGGCCATTTTGTTGTGGCCTTTTTGCACCGGCACACTGTGGAGCAGGGAGCTTGGCAGCACGCCACAGCAAGGGAGCCTGCTGGGAGCCCCCCCCTCCCCTGCATCAGTCAAGCCCTCTGAGGCTGGTAAGTAAGTACATGCCAGGGCCCCGGAGGGTGGGGAGAGGTTGGACCCACTGTCAATGGGGATGAGGGTGGTGGTGATGTGGGTTTACAGTCAGATTGGTTTCCCTTCCCACTGAAGTCAATGGGGAAATTTCCCATGGACCACAATGGAAAAAATATGAAAACAAAACAGTATCCGTAAAGCCAGGCCCATGTATGGGTGTTTCAGATTAAACCCAAAATGCCCCTTTCAGGCAGTTTGGGGTTAATCTGAAACCGAAAGCCATGTCTCTACTAAGTATCTAGTTGCTTCAAAAGATAATAGAGTATTGGGAGAACTTGGGTCCTCCATGGTTCAGAAACTACGTGGGCAAAGCAACATGGAACCACCTGGCTGAAAAGAACATTGCTGTTTTCATGAAAAACTCTGAAAATGGTGTTGTCCAAATTTTAACAGAAATTTCGATCCAGTCCACTGATTTCAGTGGAGTTATAGATTGACTGAAACCAGATGAAAACTTGATCTGGTAACCTGCTCTAAAGGCGCTTGTATAACAATATTGCTTTTTAACTTTATGGTCCTTTTCACATGCCCCCCTCCCCCCTTGGCACACGTGTGCAGGTGGGGGGGCATCTGTGCAAACACTGCAGCGAATGCGGGAGGAATGGGGGGCACCTGTGGGAACATCATAGGAGGTGGGTGGGAGTGAGTGCACACTCCTGTGCTCCACCCATCACCCACACACGGAGCAACAGGTGCCAATGCCCAATGCTCAGTGGGTGGAGGTAGGTGGGGGTGCGTGGGAACAGGACATATGGGATTTCTAAGAAATTGGCATAGGGACTTCAGTGCTTTGAATGAATTCCTCTGGGTGCCTTTAATTTAATTAGGTGCTCCTCTCCGAATTATATATATTTTAGGAAATGGTATTTGCTTTCCTTAGCAGCGGTGGGTGGGGGGATGTGTGTGCATCCATGCAAACAGCACGGATGGTGGATGGGGGTGCGCGCACACTCCCGCACAACACCCACCTCCTCGGAGCAATGGGAACAGGCGCACACCCACTTCCACCCACTGCGCCACTCACCCACTGCGGCCTGTGTGAAAAGGGCCTAAGTCTTGTCTAGAAGCAGAAAGTACAGAAACACCTGTTGTTGGTTTTTTTAAATGGTTAAGTAAACTTTCATCTTATTCCAAAGCACAACTGGGAACTGGGATCTTTCTTTGGCCCTTTTTAAATGGACCGCGGTGAATGGGGGGATGGATGTGCAGCCGCGGGAGGTGTAGGTGTAGGTGTAGGTGGGTGTGCGCCCATTCCCATTGCTCCGTGGAGGTGGGTGTTGCATGGGAGCGCACACGCACCCCCATCCACTGCCTGTGCTGTTTGCACAGATGCACACCCATCCCCTTCACCCACCGCCACAGTGTAAAAACTGCCTTAGTTATTGGAAACCAATTCATTCATCCCCTGATGACAAGATGCTGTTTCTTTTCCATCTGAGCTGCATAAGGGAAAAGAGCCACTAAGGAAAATAAATACCATTCTCTAAAATATATATAATTCAGAGAGGAGCACCTAATTAAATTAAAGACACTCCGAGGAATTCATCCAAAGCATTGAAGTCCTTCTGCCAATTTCTTAGAAATCCCATATGTCCTCTTTTTAAACTGCTTGGAGATTATTCTTTTTTTTGTCCCAGTCAATATGATCATTTTCATTGGTTATGCGACACTGCTCTCTGCTGGTACCATGCTGGGAATTCCTGTAATATTGCAGGTATGTAACTGTAATGACCCGCATCTCTTTTTGTATTGTGCTTCTCTCAGCATTTGGAAGCTAAGCAGGTTCAGAAAGGTTGGGACTTGAGAAACTTCCCTTGTAAAATAGACTGCTGAAGGGAAGTAGTATAGACAAATCTTCTGCCTGATCTTAGGACTAAAGCAGTGTTAACAGAAACCCAACCCCACCCCCGTATCAGTGTTGAGCATTTCTCTGCCGTAATGCCTGAACACCTCTCAGCCTCAAATTCATTTATTTTCACACGCCCTATGCATGTTTTCACTCAGACACGAGGGTGCTCATCCTCTGAGCAGGTCCAGGAGTGCACCTCTGCATCTGCCTGCTTGCAGCCCCACCTGGGTCGGGTTTAAGCAACCTGACAGCTGCTGCAGCCCATAATCTGCCCATGTGGCACCCCTCCCCCACAACACAGAGTTGCAGACTAAAGCATCTGCAACACTATAGTGTTGCATAGAGTACACACACATACACACAGAGAGCTGAGAGTGGAGCTGCAGCGGCTGTTCACTGAGCAGACGGGCTGCAGCCCGGCCTACAGCTGGTGCCCCAGACTTGGGCTCCCCACTCCACTGGTGGTGCTCCTGGATGTTCCGGAGCACCTCCAGTGGGACTGCCCTGGATCAGGGACAGCCTGCCCCGCCTGCACATCTGGCGGGCCGCCTTTAAATGGACAGTTCAGCCTGGGGTGAGGCGGATTAGAGGCGTGGGTGCTGTCAGTGTGAAAATGCCCTATGAGGCAGATCTGTTATTCATCCTTTTTACAGTTACGGACGTGAGGCATTACCCATAGTGCTGAATCAATCAAACACAGCAATCTCCTTCTGAAAAACAAGGTGAGAAGTTACTGAGCTGGGGCTGAGGTTACACAGGAGCTTGCGATGCGGTTGCAGGGTCCCACAAACAGAGCTAGAAAACAGGGAAGTTTGCCTGGGAGTTCTGCTGGAAGCAGAGGAGTACGAGCAGGACAGAAAGGAGGTAAGTGGAGGCAGGGATACTTTCTTGGAGGGGTACTTTGTCTGAAGGGTTGTGACTCAGAACCCCTTGCCTTGATTAGTTAACTTTTGCTGACTCAGAGGTCCAAGCCACAAGATGTTCAGAAGGCAAGAAGCCACTGAGCGACACAGGAGCTTGCAACTCAGGGTCCTGCGAACAGGGCCATAAAACAGGGGAGTTAGCTGTGGAAGGAAGCCTGCAGGGGAGACTCTGTTGATGTGATGTGCTCATTGACATGCTCACCTAGCTGTCCTAGACTAAACTAGAGACCGTTTTTAGTTGTATTACCATTGAAAAGTGCTGTGGTAGTTAGTCCCAAAGCAAGGAGGTAGCATTTTACCCCAGTTGACTAAATTCCTTACCTAAATCCCTAACCCAAAAGAGTACGGCTATTTTTATACAAGCATTAATTCAAATTAATTTGCCTTTAATCCAAATTGATCTGATCATGGGAAAATTTGAATTCAAATTAGAGACCCTGAAATCAAGTTTTAATGCAGGGTCTGGAGTCCTAATTTTTGAGGATTACATCAAATGTGAATTGAGTTGACTTCGAATTAGAGATCATCAGAACAATGAGTTCCTATTAACTGCCTGATGCCATAGAGTTCAGAAGATAAACAGGTAACCTCTCTAGCAGCCCGTATCTCTATGGTATCACAGCTGTCCCTGTGTGGCATGATGAATTTGCAGCTAAAAGCAAACACTTTGACGCACACAGAGGGACTATAGCATGCCTGTGAGGATGTAGAAAACAATGCTGTCTTTTAACTGCATACAGGCAAGGGGTCTATCTCCCAAAGGCTATGGGTAAGGAAAGGCAGCACAAGTTAATTCCCTGTGCCTGCTTTGCATGTGAAAAATGTCTGTTGCCTGCAGAGTGAATAGGAACCCTACTCAGAGAGATTCAATTGCAGGGACACGCCGATTTCACAATGAAAAATTGGAAGCGCAGCGCCATGGGATTTTGCATTCCTCCCAGAGACACTTAAGACGCATTGACCGTTCACGCTGCAAGTGCTCATTAATATTAATCCGCCTGAAAAAATATCATGCAAATGGTAAATCTGGAATAATAACTTCAAATTAATTAATGCACATTAAAATCCAATTCTCATTAGTGCACTCGTGTAAAAACAGACTAAATTCCTGTTAACTAAATCCCTAACCTAAAAGGTGCCAGAGTTTAGCAGCTCAGGAAGATTAGCTCTTTCCTGTCTTAACTAGGTACAAAACTGGTTTAAGCGTTCCCCCCGCCCCTTTTAAAAAAAAGAGAGCAAGAAATGCAGAGAGCAGTCCAGCAGCATGATGGGGGCTATCCAGTCTTTTGCACTGAGTAGGACTAGGAAATCATATGAAAAATTAGGATCGATTAGGAATCGGACCGACCTGACTTCAATTCGGATTTTATATTGTATTGTTCGGATTTGGTTACAATTCTGAGCAATACAGTCTAAATCTATGTGTCTGCCCCCAGCTCTCCCTCCTCAGACACCTGCCCAGCCCAGGCACTGGGAAGGAGTCCAGGGGTGACTGAACGGGGGGAAGAGGGACCATGCAGAGGTGGGTAGTTACCTCCCAGGACTCCTGCCTGGCATCCATCTCCCCCAGACCACTCCCCATGCTCACCTGCCCCAGTGTCTGCTGCAGCAGTGCTTCTGGAGCGGGCAGGTAGGGCAGGAGTCCGAGGGAGGTGGACACTGGGCAGTGGTCCAGGGGAGGCAGAGCTGGGGGTAGAGGGGCCATGCAAGGGGGAAGGAGGGGGTAGCTGCCTCCCAGGCCCCCTGTCTGGCGCCCATATCCCCTGTACCCATGCCCATGCCCACCCTAGTCCCTGCTGCAGCAGTACTGTGATGAGCGGGCGGGCAGGAGTCCAGGGAGGTCAGTGACGGGCAGGGGTCCTGGGAAGTAGAGCTGGCCCTGGGTGGGGACAGAGAGGGAGAGGGGGGTAGCTGATTTACTTACCTTTTTCCTAGACTCCATAGTCTGGCAACCTGAAGCGCCCAACATGGACTTCTCAGAACTCCAGGCAGTCACCAGACTCCAGAGCCTAGGGGGAAAAGTAAGTAAATTGACTACCCCCCCAATCCCCATCCAGTGCCAGTTCTGCCTCTCAGGACCCCTGCCTGGTGCCTGCCTCCACTGGATTCCTGCTCGCCTGCCCGCCCCAATGCTGCTGTAGCAGGCAGGGGTCTGGGGGAGGCTGGCACCAAGCAGGGATTCGGAGGAGGCAGAGTTGGGGACGGATGGGTTTGACAAAGGGATCTGGGGGAAGCTGGCACCACAGCAGGGATTCTGAGGAGGCAGAGCTGGGGACAGGATGGGTTTGACACAAGCTTAAAGCTCCTTGGAGTCGTGCTGGCACTGCTCCAAGGAGCTTTATAGATCCTCGCCAATTCTTCCTAGGCAAGAGCCGCCATACACCACCTGTAAAGCGCCAGGTACATCGCTGGCACTATATAAAAGCTTATAATAATAATAATATAATGTTGCTTATGCTTGCTTGTGTATGATCGCATGTTCACTACGTAACTTTCATCATTTACCTTATTAGTCCTTGTTTTGGCTCCTTCTAAACTGTGTTTTGATTGGTGTATTTTGAGGGCTAGACCTTGTTTTCTGCATTCTGATGCTTGAAAGTGACAAAAATACCGGAAATTAACTGGCGGAAAATACAAAAAAATACAACCGAAAACTAACAATCACAGGCGCCGATCTTGATAACAGTCAAAGTGCAGATTCAATGGATAGTGAGGAAATATTGACAAACAGTTGCAAGCGCTCCAAAAAGGTAGGTATTTCCCGACAGTACAGGAATAGTCATTCTTGCCTCAGCTCTAATTACCCATTGTCACAGGTTGGAGGGGTACCTGATCCAATCCAGTTAGCAGTCCTCCAGGAGCTCTCTCAGCTAGTCCCTGTCATTGCTGGGCTCCACTAGTGCCTCTGTCACTTTTGGTATAGGCCCTTGGCCAGGCACCACCCTCTGGCTATGGGCTGACTCAGCCCCTTGTAGGTAGAGCTTCCCGCTGCTCCTTCTTCTTGCCCTGGTAGGCTCCCACTTCACCTGTTTTGCTCCCTGAGGAAAACCTCTCACAAGGTCCTGCCTCCTCAAAGTCTCTTCTTCTGACTGAGCCTTGCTCAGGCTCTTTCAGCTTGTGGATCTCCCAGCCACACCCAAACTCAGAGATCAGGCATTATCCTTAACTCACACTAGCACCTGTGTCTAAGGTAGTACCTTCCCCAGTATGCCAGTGCTACTCCCTTAAAGGGCCACTTCTCCAAGTGGCCTGCTCCCTGCTACACCCTTTCCCCCTTTAGGAGATGGGGCTACACCAAGCAGACTTCATTTACCACCTCCATTCTCTAGCAAGATGCAGAAAGTGCAGGATATCATCAAAATTCCATTTACATGTCATAGTCTTACATACATTTCCCATACAGATTATAGTTCCCTGGAGCAAGCCCTTTCCCACCATGCGTTCTCCTTACATTGGACCCCACATACCCCATCTATGAGTCTGAAGAGCTTCCCCTGTTCAGGCATATTCCTCCTCAGTAGGGGACTCTAACCCCTCCATTGGCCTCCGCCATCCCCAGTTAGTCAGCGTCTTCCACCAACGTGTTCACGGGAAAAACCCAGGTACCCTACCCTCTGGCTAAAGCCATTTGATACTTTCTCCACTTGAGGGAGTGCCGAGGGGAGTTTCCCTACTTGGCACCCTCAACTGTTGGAGTGTCCCTTGGGCATGGTTTGGACCCTGCTCCCTCTGCATCCCTTTTCTCTCTACTCTTTGGGTACACTCTTTTCCTCTAGGGGCACCACCTCCAGCTCTGTATCCTTAGACTCTCCCTCTGACTCCTCAGACTCCTCCCACTCCATGAGAGCCCCTCTCAATCTCTTGACTTCCCTTTGGAGAGCCTCATTCTCCTTTCACAATTTCCTGTTTTTCCACAACAACTTGTCTATCATCTCACCTTTGATACTAGTCATGGTCCCTCATTCTCTTTTTTGTCTTTCTTGTTTCCCCAGGGTCTGTTCCCTGCTTCACAGCCTCCCTCTGGAGCTCCCTCAAAGGGCAAGCTCTCTGAAGGTGTCCATGCCCCTGGTAAACTCAATGCTGTCTCCAAGGATCCTGCTCTTGCCCCAAACTTTTCTAACCCCTAGTCTTAGCTCTGGGTTTGGGCTGTCGCTTTGTCTTCTTTTGAGACAAGCCACTTCACATGTCCCAATTCTTCGAAACTCCAGCACCTTATGGGTACTCTATAAGCTTTGCCCATTTTTACATAGTCCTCTCTTCTCTGGCACCCCAGAGTCTTTATACTCTTATTAATCTGGGCAGGGCAAAGCTTCCAACCAAGACCCAACTGTCCACATACGTAGCAGACTGCCAGGATAACACTCCCATGGGGTCCCCAATACTTCCATTCCCTGGTCCTTCGCCATCATCACTCCTGGTTTGGCAGTAGAGTTCTCGAAGATCCCGAGCTCCTCGGAGACCCTTGCCTCTCCGCAGCAGTCTTGTGGGGGTGCCTTTCCAGAGTATCTGGCTCCACCCTGGCCAGTTTCTCCTGCGCCATGCCCCAGGTGCTCCTGAGCATCTCTGGAACTCCCATCACACTAGTTGTCCCAGAATTGCTAGATTCTCCTTTCCACGAACGCCACAAGTCCCATCTGGTTCTACACTTGTCTTGGTTGTCCCAGAAGTGGGTGAACTCCTCCTCTTGCCATATCTATCCTCAGCACCCAGATCAGCCTTCCTAGGGAGCTTATGCAGGCCTAGTTCTTTGTTTAACCCTGAGCTCAATCTTATTTAGAGAGCTGCAAGGGCACAGTCCTGTAGCTCAACCTTTCAAAAGGGAACTTCTGGGCACAATCCTCCACCTCACTCCCAGGTGTACCTTCCTCCCTGTACAGGTTCACCCTCCTTCAGGTAGATGGCTTGATGACTGACATAAAGGGTGCCCAAATTCTCCACCAGCTATGTAACAGGTTGGAAGGGTACCTGATCCAGGCCAGCTAGCTGTCCTCCAGGAGCTCTCTCAGCTAGCCCTTTATTTCTGGGCTGCACTAGTCCCTCTGTCTCTTTTGGTATGTGCTTTCCAGGCACCACCCCCTGGCCTAGGTGTCCCTCCTACCCGGGGTAGCCGTATGGCTAAGAGTTGACTCAGCCCCTCGTAGGTAGAGCTTCCTGCTTCTCCTACCTCTCACCCTGGTAGGTTCCCAATTCACCTGTCTCACTCCCTCGGGAAGAGCTATCACAAGGCTCCTGCCTCAAACTCCTGACTGAGCCTTTCTCAGGCTCTTTTGGCTAGTGGCTTTCCCAGCCACACTTGAACTCAGGTGTCAGATAATCAGGTACTATACTTAACTCACACAAGTGCCTGCTCCTCAGGTAACACCTTCCCCAGTATGCTGGTGCAACTCCCTTAAAACGCCACTGCCCCAAGTGGCCTACTCCCTGCTACACCCATCTCTCACCTTCTCCCCCATATATACCTCCCTAGCACCTAGGTGTCCTCTGCCCATAAACAGAGTGCTCCTCATCCCTGGCTGACTCTGATCCTTCTCCTCCCATATACACCTTGATAGCATCTGGATGCCTGCTCCAACCCAGGCTACCATCAGTCTGGTCTCCCAGGACATATCCCATTCTCATCAACCTTGTTGCCCCCCCCCCACTCCCAATATACACTCCCTCCAATAGTTAGATGTCTCATTGTACCCAACCCAAGTAAAAGCACATAGAAAAAGCATACATACACTTTGCCCTCACTCCTAGTTATCCCCAATCCTTGTCCAGGAATATGCATTATCTATTTCTCAACCTTCTCCCCCACCATTTTACTCCACCCCCTTCAGCATGTAGGTACTCCCTCCACATACAAACACTATTCCCCACCCCTAGTTGTCCCCGAGCTTTGTCTGTGAGTACACATCACCAATCTCTCAGCCTTGTCCCCCCCATATACATCCATCCCAGCACTTCTCTAGCCACTGACAATGCATACACTTCCCCCATCCCCGAGTGCTCCTCAGCCTTGTCTGTGTATACGCATCGTCCATTTGTTAGTCTTCTCCCCATAAACACTCTCCCATCAGGTGGCTTCCCCTCCCAATACAAATACTCCCTCCAGTGCACAACTACCCCCAGTCTTCTCTTCTTGTACATATCCTATATCCATCAATTGTTTCCTCACATATAGCCCACCAGTACACAGCTATCCCATTCTCTCCAACCTAAATGAAAGAATATAGGGAAATAAGGCAGTCAGGGCCCCCTTATATCCCCAGTTTCAGTGTTGCCCCCAACCTGCAGAGGAAGCCGATTGGGGCTGAAAGACCAAGGCAAAGTGTAGGTGCATGGAGCCTAAGTTCTAAGTGAGCACAATATGCAAGACTGCACAATGAATTTACTTGCTTACATGGTGAGCAAGTTAAGGCAGGAGCCTTAACTTATAATTTCCATGCTTTTTGGAACTGGATTGAATTTGTAAGAGCCTTAACTCCTCTCTTAAATCAAAAGGTCTTTTGATGCTAGAATTTCCCAGTTTTTTAAAAGCAGAATAATACAGTAAATTGTCCCTCATATAACTATATGAATCTCATAAAAATAGACTAACTTTGGTTTAGCCTCTAATGTTTCAATAAATACCTTAAGAAGGCCATAAGCTCCCACAACCATGACAAGGTATCAATCTCTGAAAGGTATCAGTTTATGAGGAGAAGGTTTTTTGTTTCGTTTTGGGGGGGCGGGGAGAGATGTAATGTAACCTATCAAAAACCTAATTAAGCTATATATGTAATGTACACCATCTTAACCTACAACATGTTGACCTATCTTAACTTATAAAGCATTGTTTTTAAATTGTTAATATATAACCTATTTATCTATCTTTATCTATAACATATTTTACCTGTCTTATCCTATAACATGTCGTAACCTGTAACTTCATTAACATAAATAACATGAAATGAAAGAATAAAGTATAACTGTAAAGTATGTTGGTGTGGCCCTAGGTTTAAGATACGTTCCTGTTCCTCCTGACTTGCCAAGACTGGCCATGGTGGTAGTGGTGGAAGCTCGGGAACCCCAGACATGCCCTGCACCCTAGAAGCCTGTACTTCAGCAGAAAACAGCCACCCATGCTTACAAAGGGATGCCTGGTAGGCTTCCCATGTCAACTTCTGGCCTTGTAGAAGAGAATAATAACTTTGAGGCGCCATCAGACCTGGCCATACTGGGCCAGACCAATGGTCCCTCTAGAATCTAGACCAGAGATGGGGAACCTCTGACCTGGGGGCCAAATGCAGCCCATGGTTAGTTTGTATTTGGCCCCTTTTGAGTTGCTGGATCTGCTCCCCCCTTCTCCCCAGATCCAGTTTCTAACCCCAAATACCAAAAGAGTGAAGTCAAAATGAGGGAGTAGAGATAAGGACATGTGCACAATGAGAACAGATCCATGGCACAAATTCATGATCTGTACCCTTCTTTTGTTGAGCACACCCCTAAAGCACTCCCACCACCAACTTCTGTGAGGCCTTTGAAGCTTATACTCCTTCTCAAAGTAGCCTCTAGAAGGGAAAAGGTTCCCCACCCCGTAATCTAAGGCTGCTTTTAGATGAGCGCGCAGTGCACTCGCGCTTGTTTTCAAGAATCCCACGAGACAGGATTAGATGAGACGCTGCCATGAGTCACGCACATGGGAGGGGGATGCACATTCTTTTCCGGCCACAATTTGACAACCTCGATCTCCGACCCATTCAAATCGTGGCTGGAAAAGAATGCGCATCCCCCTCCCATGCGTGTGACTTGTGGCAGCGTCTCGTCTAATCTCATCTCGCGGGATTTTTGAAAACAAGCGCGAGCGCGCCACATGCTCGTCTAAAAGCAGCCTAAGCCAGTAACCTGTTTCCAATGGTAGCCATCATTGGATGCGTCCAAGGTCATGTAATCAATTCCTTGTCATTCACTTCACTTCAATTTCTGGAAGTCGGAAGTTTCTTCCCCTGACCAAACCAGCTAATAGCTGTTGGTGGATCTACCCACCATGAGCTTTCTCACAACTCCCAGAGCTACCCAGCAGAACCCATTAAATATAAATAGTAAAGGAAAAAGAAGGTACAGGATTTCAAAAGAGTTGGTGTGGGGGTGGGAGTAGGAATGTAAAATTTTCAAAAATTCCAAAGCCAGGGGAAGAAATGTTCTAGGTTTGGTGGGGGGTTTTGTGTGTTTTTTTGTTTTTTAAGGAGGGGTGGAAATGGAAATTTGAGGGGAAATTGAAATCTATGCAATACTTATTTTATTATCAGATCTAAATTTACATTACCACTTTAAGAACATAAAATGTCTTATGTATAACTTAGCACATACAATTTTAATCTTTGGTATATTTATGAAATTTTAACATATAAATGCCATAGTTTTATTCAAACAATAATTACAAATAATAATGTGATAACTTTTAATCATTACATATAATTATATTTAATTATTATAATTATTTGTAATTATTGTTTGAATAAAACTAAGGCATTTACAAATAATTATTTGTAATTATTGTTACAGATAGTGTTACAAGCTGTTGCACCCTCAGGTACCTAAGCATATCTTAGTTTTTGTCCGTTCCTGAGAAGTAGGGGAAAAAATAAAAGTTGAAAATAGAAACCATCAACATTATAGTAAACAAAAGGAAGCTTTTATTATCTGGACTTAGAAAATCTCTTCCATACAGTCAGCATTTTTCAGAAGCAGAAGAAACTCCTATTTTTAGTAGAAGACAAAGATGAAACAAACAACAACATCCCTCTAAGGCTGGAGACAAAATTCACCACATGAAACCAATATCATGTCATTTAAACAATCAAATATATCATTGAAAATACTAGCATCGCAAGTTTTTGTCTAATCAGACCCAGTTTCTGAAATACCAATAGTTTCCGATTCTGATTCTGAGCCTTCATTTTTATCTTCATGGACTTTAGAAAATGGATGGTTTGCACCGATTGAAATAAGCTTCTCTACTCTTTCACAGGTTCATTTATTTCTTGATTTGGTTTATTACATATAGTTATTAGAAGTCGTTTTGAGGGAGTAAAGGGCAGCTGTAACAAAAAAAATTTGAAAACCTTGTCTTCAAAAGCATTTCATTTCATCATTCTAAAAGAAAATATTTCATAAGAGGTTTTTTCCATTTCCCTCAGAATTTCCAGTTTTTCTATTGAGGGGGAAAGGGGGTGGGGAAGTCCTCAGGGAAAAAATTGCAGAAATTTTTTTTTCTGAGTTTTGCCGGGTTTTTAGCAGGTCTTCACATCTCTAGGTGGGATTAGTATTTGCCAGAGTGTGGCAAAGATTCAACAGTGGATAGGGACAGTAGAGTACAAGCAGCTGAAGGGTTGCTCATTTATCCCTTCCCAACTGAAACAGCAATTCTCCTAAGCAGCTTCCCTTATCAGTGATAATATCTCTTGCTAACAGGATGCGATTCTTTTGCTAATTCAGATTCATACTGACTGCCGGGAGGAAAACTGACATTGACAACAAAATGAGAATTCCACCGGGCTTCTTCATGAGCAAATTACTGTAGTCATCATAAATACTGATAATAAAAAAAGCTGTGAGGGGGCTTTGGATTAATTATCAGCCTAATTAAAAACAATTCTGTATTTGGATGATTAGAAAAATCAGTCACCTGTGAGGAAACACATTTTTAGTAATGGCTTTTTAAAAAAAATAAATGTTGCTGCAATTTCCAACGCTTTTAAATACGACTGATGGATGATAGCTGTGGAAACTTACACAACTTTACATCTGCAACCTCATTCCTGAAGTGCCCTGATGACAGGGATTCAGCTTTCAAGCGTGGGCATGCAAGTAAGATGACAAATCCTTCATTTGGGCAATTAAATTAGAACTTAGTCATCTGAAATGGGTACAGGGCAGGCGCAATACCCTCTCTTGGGGTACCTGAAAACCAAAGCAGTGGCTCTTGAGACGCCTTGGTACATAAGTGCTCTCAATTGTTCATCTAGCTGAGAAGCATGCAGGCCCTAATTTGTGCTTGTAGTCATGGCAATAGCACATGTGAACTGACCCATTCCATGTCTACGTGGCTGTTATGTACCTAGATGTGGTGATTCCACGTGGCACACACAGTTTCCCAGTGTCAGGCAGTGCAAGTATTCAACTCGGGATCATAGGGCCCTGGGCAGAGGTCCAAACCACAGCACAATGCTGCAGGAGCAAGCCAGAGGGCCCCAGATCATGACACCCAGTTCAACTACCCACACAGGATTGTCAATTGAACAGCAGAAGGCAGCTAATTGTCTGGCACCAGAATAGAACCTTCTTGCCCACTGCCAGATGTTTTGAACAACTAGAGGGACTCTTCTTGCTTGTTGCTGCCCAAGATATGCACCGTTCTTGTGGGGATCATGGATGGCATTTCCTCTACAAAGTTTAAAAGTATGAGGGAGAGCAATAGCCTCATTCCCCATTAAATTTTCCAATAGCTTGGGCTGCTGGTTTGCTCCCAGCCTGCTCCCTGGGCAAGAAGTGTGGTTTCCCCTTTCCCACACAGTAGAGAGCAGGCCACGTGAGGAATCTGCCATCTGATGTCCTGGGCCCCATATATCTAAAAGACCACCTTTCCTACCATACCCTGTTGCAGCCCCTGTGGTTAGCAGGGAGCGCCCTCCTGGGGGTTCCATCTTCCACTCTTGTCTGTACAACAGGGACATGTGGGGGGCGTTCTTGGTTTCTGCTCCAATGTTGTGGAACTCCCTCCCCCTGAAGGTTCATCTGAGTCCAAGTCTGAGTAGTATCTTTCAGAGGCAGTGTAAGACCTTTCTTTTTAGTAAAGCATTTGGTAGGTGGGGATAGGGATTGGGCGGGAGGTTGTTGGTGTTGCAGAGTAATAACTGATTCCCAATCAGTAAGGACAAATGCAACTGAAAGTTTAAAAACAGAACTTTACTTAAGCTTTCTCAGGCACAGATCCTTAGTTGCATCTAACTAATAAGAAGACAAAATGGAGACTGAGATAATGGGTGATTTCAGACGCTACGCAGTCCCGATTCACCACAGTGGATTCCCTGTGGTGGTGAACCGATCAACCACCCCCCATGGTCCAGGAAGGCCCTAAACAGACGTGATGGGAGCGGGACCATGGCAGGGAATTGGGCCATCAGACCTCAGGACAGGGCAGCGCAACAGATGTGATGACGATTCCCGGCCGTGGTCAAAACACCCAGAAGGCACCAGGGAGGGGTGGGAGGCAGACATGGCCGACTGAGGGCAGAGGAAGCCAAAAGCGCCTACAGGGAATGCCCACACAAGAGAAATGGGAAGGGAGGGGGAAGAGGGAGAAGAGCTGCCGAGGCAACACACACAGCAGACACAGAGACAACAAGGGCACAGTGGAACACACAGCACACGCACACGCCCGGGCGCACTCACACCTGCAAGGAAAAGGAAGGGAAGGGGGGACACAGCGGGACAGACAACACACATGGCACAACGAGCACAGGGAGGCAGGGAGGCAGCCCAGGGGCAGGGCAGGACACAAGAAACAGCACCCAGAACCCCCACAACAGCACAGTCCACACGGGCACCCCTACAGCTACACAGGCAGTCCCGGAACGGGGGGGTGAAAGGCCAGGCCACAGGCACAGGGGGAGGTCACACGGAACAGGGAGCAACCCGGAGAGCCAGGTGGAGGCCCGGAGAGCAGGACTCGACTACAGGAGAAGGTAGTCATGGAGGGAAGCACCGGTTGTAGAGGCAAATGGGGGGGGCTGGAGGGGGCTTGGAGTCACAGGCAGAGGCAGTGGAACCCCGGGAAACAGGCAGCACAATTGCAAGGCCGGGACATCATGGAGGAAGCAGGCACCAGTCCGCAGAAGCAGGGAGGAAGTGGGAGCTCTCTGTGGGACCACCAACCGGGCCACAGTAGGCACAGGGGGCCTCAAAGCCAGCTGCAGGGGGCCACAAAGGGGCCCGGGGTTGGGTGGCCCACCAGGTGAACAAAGTGGGGCCACTGAAGCATGCTCCAATGGTAGCCCAGCACAGACATGTGATGGGCGACCAGGTAGTAAACCTCGAAGGGATCCTGCGTGGCAAGCCCCAACTGCACATCAGAACGGGACCACACACCAGACAGCACCACCAGCTCCACCTCAGTGGGCTCGGACAAGCCGTAGTCAGCTGCTGGGGGCCACAGAAGGTGACAGAGCTCCAGCAGCCGGTGATACACCACCCCACACGATTGCTGGTACCCACGGGCCCCGTGAACACAGCCAAAGTAGAACATGGCCAGGGCAGGGCCCCCCTCATTCAGACAGGCAGTGTAGGCAGTCAGGCTACACACAGACAGAGCAGACATGGTCTCTGCCACCAACCACCCCACATGTGAGCACCTCATCTCCGAGACATGCCCATCGGGAAAGGCAATCAGGCCCAGGGTCTCTGCATGCAGCTGGCAATCACGGGCGCTCACCTCATAGTCAAAGGTGTGCAGCCCCGAGCTCAGACTCGCATAGGCACCGGACAGGCTGTCCGGGCAGCTCAGGAGCAATTGCACAGCTGGGGAATTCCACAGGTCACACAGGGCCATGGTCTCGCAGAAGGTTGTTGGGGAAAAATATCCCCCCCAGATTGAAGACTGGAGGCTGCTTTGGATCCAAGAATTAGTTTATTCCAAATTGATCAAAAACAAAGAAAGTATTGAAAATATACACAGCACTGTGGATCTCAGTTACACAAAGGGAGTCTGAGATGCCCTGTGGGAAATGGGGTACAGCATATATACCCTCAAAGAGGGACATTCGCTTCTGCGCATTACAAAAGATTACATAGTTTTACAATCTCACAGCTGCTCAGTAAGAAAGATTACACTTACTTTAACTTCATTTTAATTGGCCCAATGCTAGTTACTAAGGAAAAACTGGCTTTTATCAAAATCTCCTGACTATGTTATCTGAACTTGTCATGTCCCTATATGGATAACAGGATGTTCCGCTCTGCTGGTCAAAGCCAAAATAATCCAGTAAAAGCAAGTATTAAAGGTTGTTAGTTTGATTTATAGTAACCCAGAAATGGAACATGAACTCCTAGAAATTGAACTAGGAGAAAAACCCTTTATAACTTGTTTTTCCACCACAAGGTCCAGTGATGGGGGGCCCCCATGGGCACTGGGAGCCGGGAGTCCGGTGGAATTGCAGCCAGCCATGGTCCAGGAAACAAAGGAGACTAATTGTGAGGATAGAGGGGCCCCACAATCCCTGGAGGGATGGGAGGGGATGCAGGGGGGCCTCAAGGCCAGCTGATAAGGCCACCGGCCACAACATGACATGGAAAGTGAGCGAGGCGTGGGGTGTGAACCCAGCACAGCTTCTGGAACAGAGCTCACAGACAGGACAGCCTATACACTAATCAGGGTGGCGAGGACAACAGGCTGGCAACACTGAGAGGTGGGAGGTTGATGACAGCATGAATGCAGCTGCAGCCCACACATGCCTGGGCACAGGCTGGACGATGCACCAGGTCCCTTGCAGGGACAGCGGGTGAGGTCAATAGACTGCCCCCAGCTCCCCGGCATGGCTGCCCTGCAGGAGCCTGCCCAGGCAACCAGGAGAGGGACCGCCCATAACCGACCTGGGGGCCCCAAGCAGGGCCCCGGGTTACGACCTGGGGGTGGGGCTACACATGCCCCGACCTATAACTGGGCTGGCTGCCCCTCACCCGGGGCAACGTGCACCATGGAGCTAGGCCGGTTGGCCGCCTGCGGGATGCATTTAGCCCTCTGCACAGAGTGGCTCGCACACTGATCTCTTGCGCATCCAGACCGCTGAGGTGTACCTGGGCGCCTGCCTGTGGGTCACCATTTCCTGGAGCACTGCTAGGGCCTGGAGATCCCACCACACCAGCAGGATCTCCCTGGCCCAGCTCAGGGCCCTGCAGGTCTCTGGGGCGGCCCGGTAGGCCCTCCTCCGTGACTGGGATAGGGTCGCATGGCTCTGCGAGGTGGCTGGGTGCCTCCAATGGTGGAGGGAGACCACGGGGCATGCAGCCCTGCTCGCTATGCCCATTGATCAATGAGTATGGGTTACAGAGCGGGCACATGGGTGGTGGTCCTGGGCGCTGACTCAGTGGGATGAGGCAGCCTGGAGGGCGCACTTTCGGATGGACAGGCGCACCCTTCTGTGACTAGCAGAGCTGTTAATGCCCTGACTGGAGCGGCAGCACACCCCCATGCAGACCCCCATCCCCATGGTGCAGCGGGTGGCCATTGGGGTCTGGGCACTAGCAACTCCCGACTCCTGTTGGTCCATCTCACAGAAGTTCAGCTCGGGGTGAGCACTGTCGCCGGGATCCTGCAGGACATCTGCGAGGCTGTGGAGGGAGTGCTCCTGGACTGAGTGATCCAGATGGTGGACCAGGCGGTCGTGATGGCCGACTTCATGGCTGGAGTGTTCCCCAACTGCATGGGTGCCGTGGACGGAGGCATATGTGCGGGCTGAGTGGGTGGGCCGGTGACTCAGGCGGCAGCAGTGGTGGCACCAAGAGGCCCAGAATCGGAGCCTGGGCGGGAAAGGTGCTCAGCGGGGTGGGTGCCATCATGTATGCACTCATGTTGTTGGCATGCAGGAGCAGGGAGGTGCCAATGTCGTGTGAGCGGTTCATCTTTTCTGAATGCTCCCACACCATTCTGTCGATGGCCTTCTCCGACCACCCAAACACCTCTACATGCCTGCTATGCTCCCGGTGCTCCCACCTCCGCTTGGAGCCTCTGGTCCCTTGCCTCCGCCTGTTGCAGGGAGCGTTCCATGGCCACCTCCATCCAATCAATGGCCGCGATCATCTGCTCGCCCTGCTCAGTAGTAGAGCGGACAATGTCCTCTGCCTGCTCCGCCCTCCGGCGCCATACCCATGCCCAGTTCTCTCTCATCCGTTGCACTGTGGGCACTGCCCTGACTTGCTGGGGCCCCTCGGGTTGCCCTGTTGGGTACACAATAGGTGCTGATTAGGCGCCCCGGTAAGCCGCCCCTGTCCCGTGGCATGGCTGGTGGGTCTAGAGCCCCACCCCCCATCAGATTGGTGGCTGGTGCCCTCCCCCGGCACCCTTCCACTTGGTGGTGTGCCTTACCAGGGACTGCTGGTTGCTCCTGGGGCTGCTCTCCGGCAGTGGTGGCGGTGCCCATCTATCGCCGGGGCATGCCGTGCCCTGTGGGGATATGGGAGGGGTTTATTTATTTATTTATTTTATTTAATAGATTTTTATACCGCCCCATCCTGCACAGCAGCTCGGGGCGGTTAACAACAATAAAAACAATTTAAAACATTTAAAATACAATTATAAAACATATCAATAAGACAGGGTGGTATAAAATAAATATATAGGTGGGGGATTAAAAATCACCCCCCCCTCCCTCCCAAAGGCCTGGGCAAACAGCCAGGTCTTACAGTTCCGCCGAAACGTCAAAAGGCTTGGGGTCAGGCGAGCTTCCTCCGGAAGGGAGTTCCACAGCCGCGGCCCTACCACCGAGAATGCCCGCTCCATCGTGGCCCCCC
>QEPC01000842.1:75343-119790 GCA_003113815.1 Sphenodon punctatus
ACCTGCAAGCAGGTAAGTCCAGGTGGGGAGAGGATCCCTACAAGCAGGCTCTGCGTCTCCAGCCGCTGTCTGTGGGCTTTATAGCCCCCGCTACTTCCGGGTGGGGGGGGAGGGGACAGGACAGCCCACGTGGCTGCCCTCTGCATTCCCCCCCCTGCCCCCAACTCACTGTTAGTTCTTCTTGTCCCCGCAGGTATCCCGCGGGGACGAAGCAGCGGCGGCAGCAGCCCCAGCGGCGAGCGGGTTGGGTGGGGGTGGGCTTCCCTTGTCCCCCAGCAGCCCTTGGGTCCCCTTCCCATGTTATGGGTTGTCCGGGGTGGCTGGGGGCAGTCCCATGCCCAGCTGTCCCCCTCCCCCCCTCGCCCCTTCCCCCTCGGTCCAGTCCCCCTCCCACCCACATGCTTACCCTCAATGTCCATCTCAGAGCCCTCCGAGGCCAGTCCCTCAGTGTTGCTGGGGTCCCCCTGTGTCCACTTGCTGAGGGTGATCAGTATGCTGGCCTTGGAGTCCCCCGGTCCAGACAAGGGGTGGGGGCTGCTGGTGCTGGTGCTTGTGGGGGGCCTGCACGTCCCCGAGGTCCCTGGGCATTCTTCCTGGGGGGCAGGGGCCCTGGAGCTGGTGTCCTCCCTGGAGGCAGTGAGAGGAGGGGGTAACTCGGCCCATTCCCTGACCTGGACCACGGCGCTCCCCACAAGGCACGAGGCAATGATGGAGCCCTTCATATGGAGCATGCAGTCCAGGACATCAAAGTAGGGGGCAGTCCAGGCTCCGTGTCCGGACTGCTGGTTGTTGTTCTGGATGGCCTTGTAGCCCCTCTTTAGTTCCTTCACCTTTGAGTGGCACTGGGCCACGGTCCTGTGATGGCTCTCCACCTCCATGTCCCGCACGATCTCCCAGAAGATGTGCTCATTCCGCTGATTGACTGCGAGCTCCAGTTGATGCTCCAGGGTCCCACAGATGCGGATGAAGTCCTGCGTTTCCCTGTGCCCCCATTGCCTCACTTGATGGTAGGGCCTTCTCCCACGTGGGCCCTCCAGGTCCTCCGCTGCCACCACCACCGCTGCCACCGCCGCTGCCTGGCCAGTGCCCGTCTCCTCCGGGGGCTCGGGCTCCCGGGCCCACTTTCGTGTCTGTGAATCATGGGGGGGTAGGTGTTGTTTTGCCCCTGTCCCGTGGCCCCACCCCTTGCCCCCCTCCTGCTGTCTGGACCAACCCCCTTGGTGCCCCTGTGCTGGTGGTTCCCCCCCCTTTGGTCGCCTTACCCGTTTCTGGGGTGCCTCGTCCCGCGGTCCAGTTGCCGTCTCCGGGACTGCCTGTTCCGGCAGCGGTGGCGGCGGCTGCCCCTCCACTGCCTGCAGGTTCAGCACTACCCCCTCCTCCGCCTGCACCTCCACCGCCTCCACTTCCTCCCTTGCTCTCTCTCCCACCACTCTCCTCTCCGTTTCACCTCGCTCCATCCCACCACATCCCCATGCCGCTGTGTGCCGTTTAAATATCCCTCCCCGGCCTATGTTGTGTCTGGTTGCCTGGCAGCGATGCTGCGTGCTTTGTCCCCAGCTAGGAATCATTTTGGTTGATTCCAACTGGTGGTTGCCATTCAGACATTACTTTTTTTTGTTTACCGTTGGGAATTGCATTGACCATGCTTTCGGAGATGGTCTGGGATGGAGCTCTGGAAGCGTGGTTAATTTTGACCCCTGGTGGGGATTGACTGTGGTGAACATCTGGCGCCCGCAAAAAAGACGTTCAGGTCACTTTGCCCCCACCGCGGGATTGACCGTGTTTCATTTTGGTTGACTGTGATCTCATAACATCTGAAAATACCCAATGAGACAGAAGGGGAAAAGGAGTGGTTACACAAAGGAATTCAACTGCAAAACCCCATCTCCCTTCCATGTACACATAAACTTAGCAGTGCCATCTGGTGGCTCTACAGTCAATTACTGTTCTTAATACAGCAGGCATTTAACTTATGGATGGGTATTTTCAGACGTAACGGGGCCAATTGGCCCCGTCACGGAAACAAACCTTTGATTTCCCCACCGGGGCCACCGCGTCATGGGCGACCAGACATGGTGGCGGCTCTCGGCGGGGAATCGGGGAGGGGCGGGGCCGCGTGGCACAATGTGGGGCCGCATGACCCTGCCCCCCCATGCTCCCCTGCCTCCCGCCCTCTGGGGAGATAGGCGGGCGTCGCAGTCAATGCGGATGCCGCGGCCAATGCGGACGCAGCACCCGCCCGAATTGATCACGGCCCGGAATCCCTGCAGGGATTCCGAGCTGTGGCTGCCATCCAGACGAGATGGCTTGGTTCATCATGGCAGGGAATCACATTCGCCATGCGACCGGCCCCGGCACCGTGGGTTCAGCCGATCACGTGGTGAATGTGATTCCCCTCCGCGATTGACTGTGATGAACATCTGGGGGGGAACTTCCCTTCCCCCCATCAGACATTATGGGATCACTTTCACCATGTTCAGATTCACTGTGGTTGACTGTGATCTCGTAACGTCTGAAAATACCCAATGTTGCATATACCAACAGTTGGGTGGTTGGGGTTGGACTGCGTTTTTTGTTGGCTTCCCTTTTAATCTCTTTTAATGGTATTTTATACTTTCTGTGAGCTGCCCTGAGCCTTCAGGGAAGGGTGGGGTAAAAATGTAAATAAAATTAAAAATATATAAATAAATAAATGGTTCCTGGGAGGTGCTACTGCTTGCTCTTTCATTGCTGCCAGACACAGCAACTGCTGCCTGACCACCATGCTCCCCAGTCTCAGCTCAGCCTTCATTGTTCCCCATCCGGAAAAACCTTGAACCAGGATTTGGTAAGTTAGGGAGTGCCCATCTCCCTGCTATTCTCCCAGCATCCCCCACAAGCACTTCTACTGCTCAGTCCCCTGCTTGTAGCTCTGAGCTGTCTCACCCAGCCTGCTGCCTGACCTCTAACCTGCCCAGCCTCCCTCAGGACCTGCACTTGCTACCTGTCATTCACACCCTGTTTTCTCACAACCACACACCCCTTTCACAGCATAACATGTTGTCTCTTTGACCATACAACCATGAATCTTCCACCCATGTTACTTGGCTTCTCTCCCTGGCTGGCAGTCATGACCTTCTGGCCTCACAGCTCCAACCCAGCTATACCTAAACTGGGCTAGCTACCTGTTCCAGTGGTCTCTGGCTTCCTGCAGCTTGGACACTTGTGGAAGGGTGAGGGTGAAATGTGTGGGAAGGCATCTTGCACAGGAGCTTGAAATATTTTAACTATGGGGGCATGGTGCTGAATTTCTGGACCATCTACTGACTTCAGTGGAAGCTGTAGGCATAAGTTGCTAGTCTGATGCATTTCAAGTCTCTCTCCTTGAGACTGGTAAGGCCACATGTACAAGGGTCTTGAATCAAGGTTGTAAAAGTTCTATGGTCTCTGGATAAGGTCATAAACATGGGCCTGACTAGAACCTGAGCCCAGTGCAACTGGGTTGTATGAGTCTGAGCCCAATGTGTTAATGAACGAGGGCCCAATTTACACCACTTGAGGATCTGGCCCATGCAGTGCTGCAATTTTATGATGGAGAGCATTATAAAATCCATTAAAGAGGAGGAGCCTTCTCCAAATAATAAAAGTGTAATCATACCTCTATAGCAAGGGTGGGGAACCTCTGGCTTGTGAGCCAAATCTGGCCTGTGGTTGTTTTCTATTTGGCCTCCTTACCATTCCTAGATCTGGCCCATAGATCCAATCCCTACCCTCAAGCACTGAAAAGGAGAGCTCAGGGGAAGGGAGCAGAGCTGAGGCATGAATTCTAGGATAGGGATGAATCCATGGCATAGATTCAGGATCTGGACCCTCCACTATCTTTCCCCATCTTGAGCACACCCTGTAAGCACTTCCACCCCCAAATTCCTCTATGGTCCATTGAGCTTGTAGTAATGTTCAGTGGGGCCTGCAGGACAGAACCAGTTCCCCACCCCTGCTGTACAATCTCCAGGGATGCCCATGTTTTGCACATGAATTCACCAGTCCTTTCCCTTCCCCAGCTTCTGAGTCATACCCTCCCCCTAATGACACACAAAGCAAGAAGCAGAGCCACACTGCCGTACTGCCTTCTTGCTATTTTAACTCACACACACCCACTTACCGCTCATGAAATTCCCTTGACTGAATTGCCTATTGTCCCAGATTTCTATGGTGTAGGGTTTGAGAGGCATCATGCTGGTTTGTTTCATAATGAATCACATGGAAGGACTTCTCTTGTGCTCCTCTTGGAGAATTCGTGCCTTTCTCGATAGCATATCTGAAGGCCAAGCTGTGAATACGCGTGCAGGCTACAGCTCTTGGATAGCAAGTTTAAACAGGCCGTTCTGATTTTTTTTTGCCTTCATCAACTTCGTTCCTAGTTGAGAGAGCAAGCTTTTTTCACATGCATGCCCTATATCTGCTATGGTCGCTGGTCAAATGCGTTGTACTTTGTTTGTTTGTTTTAAATAAAAGTCACATAAAAAAAAAAAAAGGAAAGTCAGCCTAAACAACTAACATGTTTATATTTAATATAGTCTTTATATGCCTTCCTGTTCTAAAAGCAAAAGGACTGCAACACAAAAGCCAAAGACTGCACTACAATAAATGTTGATATTCCCTACCAAAACCACCATATCCTGCCCTGTTAGCACTTTATGTCCTTGTGCAAGTCAATATAGGGCATTTTGTTGACTAGTGTGGGACTTTCACTTATTATTCTGATAGAAGCACCACCTAACATGGAGCTTGTATTCACAATTAGGGGGATGCCAGTGGGATCACAAACAGGTTGTAGAATGTGGTCACCACCTGACTTCCGCCCCCCCCCCAGCCCCCCCAGTTTCATTTCATTAAATGAAACCTAATTCTAGTCCTTAGGTTTCAGTGAGAACCTCAGTCATGTGAATCAGACATAAACTGATGCAATGATGCCTGCTGAATTTTGCAGGTAGCCAAGGAGGCTGGCAGAATTTACTGTATGGAAAGGTGGGACAGCCCCTTCATGTTTTTGACATGACTGCCTGCCTTTCCAAGCACCATGGTGTCATCATGGCACTTGGGGTGTGTGGTCATGTCAGAAAGGGGAGTGGTGTAGGGGTTGTCCTGCCCCTTTATGACATGGTCACGCCCCCTTTCTAAATACACTGATGTCACAGTGCTGGGAAAGGGGGTGTGATCATGTCAGAATGGAATGAGAAAGCCCTTTGGCATCCAACCCTTTCTGACATGTCATGTTCCTACTCAGAGGACTCAGAAGGGGCAGAAGCTAGACACAGTGCAATCCTAACTCTGCCCCACCCAGCTTAATGCCTGTCTAAGCAGTCTAAACATGCAGTGCTGCAATTTTATGATGGAGAGCATTATAAAATCCATTAAAGAGGAGGAGCCTTCTCCAAATATGATGGAGTTGTCCTCTGCAGTAAGCAACCAAAATAAAGAAGCCTGTTTTACTAAGGAGGGCCAACAATCTGTGGACATCAATAGGATTTTTCAGTTACAAAAGGGGGGCACAGCTCTGCCCTAGGAGCACCTAGTGTTGTGAAATTTTCATTCCCCACTTACCTTGGGGTCTTCTGCCCCAGTATATCAAATGTGGCTGAAACTGGCCAGTGGGATCAAACATGACTAGAGATACATACACACACACACACACACACACACACCTATCTAATGATAGCTTAAGCATTCTAAATCAGGCTAAGCATGGCTCTAGAAAAGGGGTTTCCAAACTTTTTGGAGAAACCAGGCAGTGGGGGGAACAGGGGACTTGATTCCTATAGCAACAATAGTGGTGTTGGAAGGGGACTCCTGGTAGTGGTGGCAGAGGAAGCCATGCCATCAGGAAGCAAAAGCCAGAAGTGGAGAAGTTGTGGGAAGCTGTGCCCCTACTCTTCCTATCCCTCCACCAGTCCTCAACAGCACAGGTGCCTGGTGGTCAGACCAAACTCCCGCACAGGGAGTTCAGACACTGCTCCTCCCACCAGAAGTCGCTCGGGAGCCATTGCAAACAGTGGCGCCCACAACTCCCGCATGTTTGGAGAAGAGGACTTGGTAAGTCCCCGATTATCAGGGACTTACCAAGTTCCCATCTCCAAACATGTGGGAGTCATAGGCACCGCTGTTTTCAGCGGCACTCGAGCCCGTCAACTTTCGGTGCGGAGAGCAGCGTCTGAACTTTCTGTGCAGAACTTTGAAGAACCTGGGCTTTTAAGTTCCAGGGGAAAGACCTACATCTAAAAACACCCTCAGTCACTTCAGAGAAGTACCCAACAGATCATAACGGAGTGATCCATTCCCTGCTCATCACTCAGTGGGTGAAAATACAGGTGATGGCAGCCCGCCGTCATTACAAACTGCTCCAGACCAGGAAGCCACTGACAACCCGGTCAGGATTGGGTCCAGCCATGGAACAAACATTCACATGACCGGGGTCGGGGTATGCGGAGCCGCATGTATGTGTGACTGGGCGGCTCCACCCCTGCTCTATGCCCAGAGTCCATCACAATGGACAGCCATGGCAGCTGATAATGGCCACCATGGCGTCCAGTCATGGCGGCCACTCTGGATTAGGCTACCAAACATGATAGTTCACTTTGGCCAAGTCAGGCAAGCTGTTTCCCAGGTGTGTTGGTGGCTAGTCTCGGCTGTGATCCTGGACGTCTCCAGGATCACAGCCTGGGTTAGCTGCCAGCACGCCCAGGAGAACTCTGGAGCAAACATCTGGACTTCCCGCAACAAACGTGACAGTGGCACATGGGCCAAAGCAGGTCCAAGTGGGCCACCATCACGTTTGTTAACACCTAGTCATAGGCTATGTCCCCCAACCTACTTGGCTATCTTCCAATAACTTATCCAACCTTTTTACAAGGCACCGAGTGAAATTACGTGACTGGGGTCTTGTGTATTAGACATGAGCTCAAAGATTCAGTATGTCTCCTGATCCTGTTAATGTCCCCTAGTCCCTGCTCCTTTTTCATGTGAAGCACATGCATGCTGCATATGATTAGCTTATACTCATACCCCAGTAGTGCTCAGAAGTATCCTGGTTCTAGGGCTGTATGCAGTCAGATTAATCCCTCCCAAAAAACCTCAAGATATTATTAATGATTTTCTCCGATAGTGAGGGAGGCTTTTAGTAACAGTCCGGGGCCTCACTTAACCAACCAGTTATTATTTTTATTATTTTTATTTTGAATTTATACCCCACCCTTTCCAACAGGCTTAGGGCAACGTACAACAGCATAGGGGGAAAAAAACTCTCAGACATGTGTGGCTGTAGGCATGCCTGCCCTCAGAACTAGGCCTGAAACGTCGAATTGTGGTGAATGCTGTTTCATCTGTGCAATGCGGAACCAGCTTTCCTGCTGTTTTTGCCATTTATTGTGAGTTGAACAGAGCTGCAAGCTGCTGCAGGGCCAATCCCAAGTACCATATGTGCCCCTGTGCACACCCCTGGGGGCTGCAGAGATGCAAATGTTCCAGCTAAGTGCCAAGGAAGTGCTGGAAATTGCTGCAAAGATGCTGTAAAACTATTATAAAAGTCCTGGAAAGTGACAAAAAGTGATGTAAAATGATGAAGAAATGCTGGAAAGTGACAAAATTGATGGGAAATGACAAAAAAATCACAGACAACAAGGTCAACAATGGTAGAAGTGTGAAATCACCAATGACTGACCAAACACCAATGAACACTCGCAAGAGCTCTGAAAAACTTGGTATTTCCCTGCAGAACAGGAACACTTGCTCCCATATCATTCCTACTTCAGTCCTCCTTAGCAATGCTCCCACATTCAATGACCGGGTCCAGTAGCACTGCTGCCAGTCATGCTTGCCTTCAATCAGATACAAGACCAAGACCTAATATATCTGAAGTCAATGGTGTGACACCAATTTATATCACATAAGAATCTGGTCCTTCTGCCTTTAGCTCAGGATTTTGGGGACAGGTGTTTGGCCAACATCTGCCACTGGAGGGCATCATGAGCTCAAATATTTAAAGAACTTAGGGCAGAAATGACATTAATGTTTCTTCATTATCACTTTGAGTGAGGGGGTGTGCACAGGGTCAAACAGACATTTTAGAGTGATATGCAAATAGAATCCAACCAGCTGGATCTAAACCCCACAAAGCTCCTCTTGCATTTACATGGTCTGTCTGAACCTGGCTCCTGTTCTAGACTCAAGAGATTAAATTTCTGCTGATAAAAGCAGTTGCCCTGCCCTATCATGAGGTCCCGACAGACACAAGCACTCTTGAAAGGTCGGTATTGCCCTTTGTGCTAATCTCCACTATCCACTTGTTCTCGTCTCATCCCTACAACCCAGCACAGATACTGAACACTCAAGAATACTAGTGGCTTATGTCTCAGAAAATGCACCCCATCTATGTGTAAACAAACAAACAAACAAACCATAAATCAACAAGACAACCTTCAAAATCTCCTTTCAACAGGTATAATATGCCAGCTTTCTTATGCAAGCATTCTCCAAGGTCCACAGTTCCAGGGAGAGAGAAAAAGAGAAGCCCCCTGAGAGGCCTTCAATATAGGACTGAGTCGAGAGAGCAGGATTGGTCTGGGAGCGAGTGTTCCCATTCCGCAGGGTAATACTGACCTTTTGGGAGTGCTTGCGAGTGTCCTTCGATACTTCATCAGTCTCCAATGATTCTGCGCTTCTGCCATTGTCAATATCAGTGCCTGTGATTGTTTGTCATTTCCCATCAATTCTGTCATTTTTTCAGCATTTTTCTGCTCTTTCCAGCATTTTTTTGTCATTTTTTGTAATTTTTTACGACAGTTTTACAGCACTTTTTTGGCACTTTTGCGTCTCCACAGCCCCTGGGGTGCACACAGGGCACACATGGGGCTTGGGATCAGCCCTGTAGAAGCTCTGTTCAACTCGCAAATGGTGGAAACAGCGGAAAAGCTGGTAAGTTTGCATGTTACACGAATGAAGGCAAATGTCCTGTTTCCAATGGAAAAAACAGCATTCACCATGATTTGTCATTTCAGGCCTACTTCCAGAAAACTCCAAGAGGTCTTGTGAGTGAGTGAGTGCTGCTAATAACTGCCTCACAAGAGTGTCAGCAAGAAACTGATTTCTTTTCCCTTAGATTCTAGTCTTCTATAGCCAAAAGGGGTGTGTCCAACCGAGGCTTGCCAATTCTTAAAGGGTCATCACTATTTATTATGCAAACATAACAACTGTTACACAAATAAGGGCATTTTACATAGACAATAAATACTGCAATACTTTTGGAGGGGTGGCACTTTTGTGACAAAATGTGAAAAGGGGAGGGGGATTAAAAAGGGCAAAAAATTTAAAAGCTTGATGTTCTTTATTAACAGCCCCTAGATGAATCATTTGTCTGATTCAGTATGGCTTTACTTATGTTCTTGTTTTTCCTGAATCATTCTGCAGAGTATTTGCCCTTGGAATCCCTTGTGTCATGTCCCAAATGGAAATGTATTGCAGTAATACAGGTGTTTAGGACACTATATTGCAAGATGTGTGTTCAAATTCTGATTCTTTCATCCTCTGACTTGTTGATCATGGCCAAGTCCCTGCCTCTCTTTCTGCCCCTCCCCACGGAGTTGTACTAGATACCATGGAGCAAGGGGACTCAGTTGAGTCTAGGCCTCAGACTCTGAAGGGGCCCTTTGAAAGCAACCTGAATGCCACTAGGAAATTTTCAAAAGTGGAGGGAGTGAGGTCAGTACACCATCCTCACTGTGACAGAGGGTGATTTCAGACATTATGAGATCACAGTGAACCACGGTGAATACCCACCTGTGGTCACTGTGCCTCGAACGTCTGTTTGGCGGCCACCAGATGTTCACCACGGTCAATACCTACACGGGGTCATTTTCAACCACACTTCCCGGGCAAGCCGTGGGAATTTCCTGGGAAGTGTGGTGAAAGTGATCCCTGCCGGGGACCAAAAAAAAATCACGTCTGGTCGGGCGCCATGGCCCGGGATCTCCGGCGGGATCCCGGGCCGTGGCGAATTTGGCCAGACTCTGCGGCCGCATTGGCCCCGCCGCCCGCCCGTCTCCCCAGAGGGCGGGTGGCAGGGAGTGGGGAGGGGCCGGGGCCATGCGGCCGCACATTGCACCGCACAGTCCCGCCCCCTCCCATATTCCCCGCCGGGATCCCCCGGCATGTCTGATACGGCATGACGGGGTCATCCCGGCGGGGGATGATTTGGTTGTTTTCGGTATGGGGCCAACTGGCCCTGTAACATCTGAAAACACCCAGAGTCACAAGAGCACTGGGAGCCCCACTAGTAAAGAGAGAGACTGGGCTGCAGCTTCAGCAGGCCAGACAGCTGAGTTGCCTGGCCTGGTGATGCTAGCAGCTTCAACTGTGGCAAGACTGCTTATAAAATCCTGCAGAAAGGTTCCCCATGGAAGGACTGACCAGGAGGAAGGTTGTTGAAGGGAGCCAGGAAGATGGCTCCTAAGGCAGGAAGGAAGAAGGTTCTAGGCTGGGACTGTCGGCAGAGTAGATAGCTGAAGCCTGGAGTCAGAAGGAAAGGACTCCCCATCAGACAAGAGCTAGAGTTGTGAACTCTCAATGACTGAGATGGCAAAGACTCAGGTGTAATTGTTCTTTGTTTGGGTCAGGCAGGCTTGTTTATTATTATTTGGTTTATATACCTGGGGGCCTGTGTTTAACAGGAAATGCCCCTACATGGAGGATGTGCGGATGGCTATAAGGGATGCAATGGAGGCCAGGCCCTAAAAAGTCCCTAAGGCTGTTAATACCTTGGACGAGTGGCATTGAATGTTTAATGTTTAATGTGGTGGCATGCAAGCCAATTCCCCAGTTGATAAGACTGACGTGCCCTCCTCAGGCTTGGAGAGGTGACAATGCCACACTCAGCCACTCTGAAAATTTCCTAGCAACACACAGGCCCTGCCAAGAAGGATGTTTTCAGAGTGGGTAGTGTAGCAGGGAGCTGGTGGTGCAGGCTTGAAGGATGCAGGTGCACTACTATTAGGGGATTGTGCTGTAGCAGATGCTAAAGGATAGTGCAGGTGCTGTGGATAATGGAGGATAGCACCAAGATAGGGCAGAGGTATGTAAGCCTCCAGAGGCTGGATGAGTAAGACCAGCTTGACTGTGCAGGTCCTAGCCTGTTCTGGAGAGTACACAAGAGAGGAAAGCTCACAGGAAGGGGACTAACCAAAGGCAGGAGTCAGGGAGGGCTCTTCCTGGCTACAGGAGGGACCGTGCCTGCCCAGGGTGATCATGTAGAGCCCTGGCAGAGATGGATTGTGCCCTGCCAGTGGTGCAGCTCAGATGCTGAGGAGCGGACCCAGTGTGAAAGGATGAGAAGCTAGAGGGTTCCTGGCTAGAAAAGACTGCGTTTAGCCAGAGGATACCCAGAGAAGCCTGGGATGAAGGTTGTGAAAGCATACACACACACACACACACACATATATATATATATATATATGGTGAAGATCTCACATGGGCTGGTCTCATTAAGGTGTGGATCCTGACAAGACTTGCCCCTCAGAGCCGCACCCTGTTACAGGTAGGGGTGGAGTTCTGACCCCATTTTCCTTCCTGGCAGGGTTTCTGTCACTCCTGTGGGGAGCTGGGGTGACATTGCCTTCATGGAGAAGCCCAGACCCCTACTCTGGAGACCCCAATCCCTTGCTTGTAGGAGGTGGCATAATTGGGAGAGACATGAGCCTGTGCCCACCACAACCGTGCAGGGCCACTGGCCCCCTTCCCTATTCTCTGTATTGTTTTTACTATACTCTTAACTCAGAGCAGGGACTGTCTATACTTATAGGTGACAATGGGTCTGCGCTGGTTGGCTCTATGGGGGGGAGCAGGACCTCACACAAGTTAGCTGAGCCAGAGCTGCAGTGCCCCCTTCTTCTTTCCAGAAGCCCTGACAGGACCCATACAGCCACTGACTGCAGCATGACCATGCGGGGGAGGGGGGAGAGGCCCAGCCTCCATTGCTAAGGATGGTCCCCACTCCTGCAGAGACCTGCTGTGGCACAGTTCTCCTCTGGCTCCTGCTGTGGTTTCTGGGAGGGGGTGCTGCTGCATTGCATGTGTCTTTGCAGCTCCAGTGCAGCTGTTTGTGCTGCCTTCACCCGCTCCTCCACCCAGGACTTTTGCAGGTGTTTCCTCAGAGCATATGTCCCGAGAGACTGTGTGGTTGCCATGTTGGTCCCAAGTGACAGAGAGGGAAGCAAAGTGGTTTGAATGTTGATCCAATAAAAGATAGTACTATTCCAACCACTTTGCTTCCCAGCATGTCCCCACATTTCCAGCAGCCAGAGGGATAACCTCCACCCCTCAGCCAATAAGCTCCACCCCCTCATGTACTATATGCACACACACCTCCCAACAATCCAAATACGTAGAGAGGGACTGAAGCTCCCCTGCTAATTATTCAACTTAGTTTTTTGTTGTTCCATCATCTCCTTATTGTTCCCTAAAATACTAGTCCTGGGAGGCAACTAGGAAAAGAGGTGCCTGGGCTTGAATACCAGTCTTTTCTGTCACCTGAAAGAGGAACAGGGGGATTCAGCACCCAAAGAGGGATGGTCCTGCCTAAATATGGACTGTTGGGAGGTTTGCTTAGAGAGGGCCTCAGGGGCTCACCCAAGGCGCTATTTAATCTCAGTTAGTGGAACGTTCTATGCTCCCAAATGCAGTGGGTAGCCAGCAAGTAACTCAGTTTTACAGAGATCCACATCTCCTGGTTTCTTCCCTAGATAAAATTCCTTTGCTTTTCCAGTTCTTCCAGCCCTTTACTCTGCAAGAAGCAGCTCCTTCTCTTCCTGTCAGGCCTTCACTGCCTGTCTCCTATGAGATTCCTGTTCCTTTATAGGCTCCCCCAGGGATCTGTCTAGCTCTCCGACCCTTAGAAGGTGCTACACATATATTGGTGGTCAGGGTGCTGGTGCCTTGAACTTATTTAACCCTGCAACAACTTAGCTACAATAACCTGCTACTGGGCCCATGAATCATAGAAAAGCTCCCCTTTCCCCCACAAGAGAAGTAGCAAGTAGTGCTACAAAGCCCAGCCCTTGCCCCAGAGCCTTAATTGGGACTAAAGGGCAGCACTGAAGCTGGCTTCTTTGCGAGAGTTGTCATCTCTCTCTGGAAGGCAACCTGAAGGGGAATGGACTATGAGAGGAGGCAAGACAAAAAAGTTGTCATGCCGCTTTCTGACATAGCCCCACCCCTTACAGAACACCATGACATCACAATGCTCCACAGGGAGGCAGGACATGTCAAGCGGGTGGGGCAAAGGGGCTACCATGCCCCTTTCTGATGTAACCCCAACCCTGTGGAATGCTGATGCCACAGTTCTCCATAGGGAGAACCCATGTCAAAAAGGGGGTGAGAAAGTCCCTAATGCCCACCCCTTCCTGATGTGGCTGCCCCTGCTGAAATAAGAAGCCCTTATTTCTCCAGGTTACGGGAGGGGGGGAGGAAGGGGTTCTGACAGATACAAAGAAACTGGGGTTTCTGCTAAAGATTCTGGCTGAACACTTAGAACCTTTGGGTGAAACATGGACAGGTGGTGGTAACCCCTATTCGTCACTGCTAGAGCACTAACTGGCTAGAGGAGGAGAAAATGCCACCCTATTTCCTGCTTCCAGTTCTCCTTCCAATGCAGAGGCTGCCGGAGATAGTCTATGTAGAAATCTGTCTGCTGGAGCTATCCAACAGTCCAGCTAAATCATGGCATTGACCAAGCAGTGGGCTCCATGCCTGGCCTACTCAGCAATTAATTACAGGAAACAAAGACTGTTGTACTCAAGTCTTCTAGCTCCTTCCATGGCGGGATATTAATGACAAAAGAAAAGAACTGGATAGGAGGGGTGGGAAGTTCGGTACATCCGGTATCCGATACTGCCGGTATTTTGCTGTACCAGCAGTATTGGATTACTCCGGTATTTGGGGGGACTGGTACCAGTTCCCCGTGCCGGAATTTTGTACATTACGGCCATTGAAATGAATGGTCGCAATGTAAAAAAAGAAACAAAAAAACCCCAACCACTTTCCCTCCCCAGTCCAGGCTGCGTGGGTGGAAGGGGGGACACACACACCCCCAACCCTGCCCAGCCTGGATTTAAAAAAAAAAAAATTCCCCCGAATTCCCTGCTAGTGTGGGCTCCAGGCTGCCGCTGGCGACCCAGAGCCCGCACCAGCAGGTAGGTACTGTGGTACTAGGGTGATCCCTGGGGTGGGGGGTGGTTTAACACCCCACCTCCACCCCAGGGATCACCCTACCTCCCCACCCAGGGATCACCTACCTTTGGCGCTCCGGGTGGTGGCGGAGGTGGCAGCACGGTGGTCCGGAGGCTTCAGCGCTGGCTGGTGGCTTCAGCACTTACTAGGCCTTCCGGGGAATTTCCGGGTTTCCCCGGAAGGCCTAGAAAGTGCTGAAGTCACCAGCCAGTGCTGAAGCCTCCGGACCGCCGTGCTGCCGCCGCTGCCTCTGCCGCCGCCGCCTGGAACGCCAAAGGTAGACGATCCCTGGGTGGGGAGGTAGGGTGATCCCTGGGGTGGGGGGGTGTTAAACCACCCCCCACCCCAGGGATCACCCTAGTACCTGCTGGTGCGGGCTCCGGGTCACCGGTGGCAGCCCGGAGACCACATTAGTAGGGACTTAGGGTAAAAAAAAATATATTAAATCCAAGCTGGGCAGGGTGGGTGGGGGATGCCCCTCCCACCCGCACAGCTTGGGAGGGGGAGGGGGAGGTATTGGTTTTTTCCCCCCATTGATTTCAATGGAGACAGTTCCCCATTGAAATCAATGGAATAAATCCGGTACCGGTAAACCAGTTTTAATCCGGTAAACTGTTTTTTTGCCAGATGTCCCACCCCTACGGATAGTACTGTATTGGCTCCGAGATGATTTATTCCTGATGGCAGGTCAAATTCAGTGTCGATTCAACTCCTGTCCTTTTCCACTCTCCTGTTAGCTTTCATCACAGTTATGATTCATGAGAGTTCAGCCAGCAATGTTTTTATAGTTGTCCTCCCGCCCCAAATAATCCCAGCTATTTTAAAAACATTTGGATGGCAAAGAGCCTGTTTTTTACTCACTGTCATTATACTGAAACTAACCCTCAGGGCTAACCTGGAATGCATGGGTGTTTTCACGGGCCTGTAGGCCAACAGCCTGCCCGAGCAGTCACCAGAGGAAGCCACACCATACACAGTAAGGGAAACTCTTGGTCCAGGTTCCTTTGCTCCTTGACCGGCTTACTGGCAGCTCACAAACTGAGTCATCAACAAAACAAAGCAGCTTGACATCAAACCCCAAGCAGATCTGTGGTCCTTCTGCCAGGAGCCCTCTGCCTGGCATTGGTTTAACTAAGGCCTCTGTCTGGTCACTGGGTCAGAAGCCAAGCGCCAGAATCGGGTTGGAAACTAGAAGGTCAGAGGTTGAGACCAAGCCAATGTGGGAGCTAGGAGTCTAACGTCAGGTGGGCGAGCCAGTGTCAAAGGCAAGGGTCTGAGTCCGGTAACCAAAGTCAAATGAGGATGAAGACATGTTTATACTTTTATTATATGGTTGTAACTGGTGCAAATGTTTTTCCCCCCCTCCTTTCTGTGTATTCTGATCTGTGCATTGACCTAAGGTCTCGCATTAATAAAAATATTGTATTGTATGAGGATGAAGAGTACTTACTCTTCAGCAGTATGTTACTGAGCTACCACAGTAACATTTAATTTTGAAACGGAGACTATGCTAAAATAAGGAAGCTAGTTAGAAGGACGAAGTAGTCAAGCAGGGTTTGGGGGTAAGACTGGAAGTGGTTTGAAAGAAGGGATGGAGACTAGACTGGGAATGGAGTTTTCGTACACACTAGGTAGCTGTTGCATTGCACTTCCTGCTTCCTGTTTATATAGGTCAGGCAACCAACAGGGGATTGGGCCTTGCCAGTCAGTAAGACACTAGGACCAGTGGTGCAAACTGTAAAGCATGCCGAGCCCAGAGTACTCTCCTTGTGATGCAGAACCAGAGACCTGCAGCCCTTGGTTCAAGACCCATAGCATCTCAGTTTCATAGTTAGGGGGGCACAGGTGTAGCACAGTCCTCTTTGGAGAGATACCACCAGTGAGGAGAGAGAGAAAAGAAGCAGAGGGATCAGGCCTTGAACGGTGAGGGGTGGGGCATTTGCCTTCCTTTAGTTACACCACAGCTCAGCTCCCCAAGCTTAAGCCATGTTCTCTCAGACAATTTCCTTGCACCACACCATCCCAGCAGGGGCTTGGTAGAGCCACTAGTTCTATCTGTTAGCCCCAGGAAAAATCTTGACAAGCAGGGCCCCAGGCATGTACCACATGTGTGGCCGCACATGGCCCTGTGGCAGGGGCGTAGCAAGGTGGAGAAGGGCCCGGGCTCAAGTCTCAGTTATGGGCCCCCTATGTGCGTGCGTGCAAAGCACGTGCGCGCTCCAAAACCCCAAAGTGGGCGGGGCTTAAGGGATGGGGCAAAAGCATTTACTAGCCCCTCTGAGTCCCCAAGGAGAGCCTCACCCTCACCTCACCCCCAGTGAGGGAGCAGCTATAATAGGGACCCACAAGCTGGAGGTTGGGTTGCTAGATATGCAGATTTCTCCCAACACTTATGAAAAATACATGTTGCAGGGCCTGCATGTATTTTTCATAAGTGTCCTAGAAAAATTTGCTCATTTAGCAAGCCTAGTCTTGAGGGAGACCCACAAGTGGGGGGCGGGGGGGCACAAACTTGGGGGTGGGGCGGCGAGGGCACACTCGGTGCAGCTGGGTGGGTGGGGGAGCATCCCATTTTCTGCACCAGGGCCCATCCCAGTCAAGCTTCTATAAACCTCTGCCCCCCTCCCCCAGGCCTCTGTCAATCCCCCATCATTAGTCCCCACACCTTCACCCTGATCCTCTCCATGGGACCCACCCGGGTGCCTAGGTCCTCTCTAAGCAGCCTCAGCAACCCACCCCCTGTGCTGCTGAGGCTGATCGGATGGATGCCAGGCGAGAAGGAGCAGCCCCGGGCAGACAGGAATGCCAGCCCCCACCCAACCCCCCTTCACCCGAGCCACCAGGAATCATTAGTGTTTCCGGAAAGGGGTTCGTGTGTCCCCCTTGACACCTCCATCCTCCCCTGCATGCCTCCCTCCACTCACGCCACGGGGCCTGCGTGGCGCAGTCCTCGCCCACCTGCCCCAGGCCCCAGCCCCACGGTGATGCAGACATCTCCACACTCCGCTCGCTCACCCACGGCACCCCGTCCCCGCTTCCTTTGGTCGCGGTCCGACTGAAACAAATCTGCTGCTGCGAGCCTCAAACAAACAGCCAGCCAGCCTGCCTGCCTCGTGGTGGGCTGAAGGCAAGAACGCCGACGGGGAACGCAGTGCACGCACGTACGCAACGTGCAACATTGCTGGGCCAGGTGTGCGTGTGGAGGAGGGGCTAAGGGGCTCCAAGTCTGACGGGTGGTGTGAACTCACTCAGGCGGCGGCAGCAGCGGGAGAAGGGGAGGGCGGGCGGGGCATCAACGTCATGCACAGCTGGGTTTTTGTGTTTTTTTTGCCGCAGCTCCACCTGGGCCCCCCTGCCAGGGTGGCAGGGGGGCCCAGGTGGAGCCGCAGCAAAAAAAACACCTCAGATTGGACAGGTGGCGTGACTTGAGGGTGGCGGCGGCGGGCCCCCCCCAGAGCAGGGCCCGGGCTCAAATGCGCCCCCCCGCGCCACAGTAGCTATGCCCCTGCCCTGTGGCCAGCTTGGGCTTGCATGGCTGCGAAGCAGGCTGCAGCCAACTTCTCCCCCAATAAGTTCCTTACCTGCCTCTGCCTCCTAGTAGTGCTGCTGCAGCAGCCGACACCGGGAGATAAAGCTGTTTGTTTACCAACAAGTCCTTCCCATGTGAGTGATCAGAAGGTCATTACCTTGTAAAGAAGGTTCTTCGAGATGGCTCCCAGCATTCTCACAGCTGGGTTGTGCATGCTCACCCTATTCAAACAGACCATGTGATGGTCTAGAGCTCCTCTAGTATAAAAAGCACTGACTGTCCCCCTCTGAATGACAGTTCCTTCCAACCCTTTATAGGAATATTAGAAAAAAATTCCATTCGGGGCTGGAAGGGTGGGTGTTGAGAGAATGTTCTAACCCATCTCAAAGAACCTTGTTTACAAAGTAGCAACCTTCTGTTCTTCTTCGAGTGGCCCTCACACGCTATTTTTACATGGCTCCACCAGGTGGGGGGTCCGTGGGCACACCGATGCATGGGCAGGGCATGCACATGACTCCACACGCATCCCCACTCACCCCCCACTCATCCACACCCACGGAGTAACCACCGTTTCCCCTGGTTGCTCTGTGCATGAGGACAAGTGGGGGGGTGAGTGGGGATGCATGTTAGGTGGGCACGCATGCACCCCCACTCACCATGGGCGTGTGCACCATGTCATTCACACGGGGTTCCCCCACCCATGAACACACAGAAATCTGCATGTTCATGGGTGGGAAAGGCCCATGTTAAAAGGGCCACTTTCTCACAACTGTCTTACTTATACTATCTTAGGTAAGAATTTGGGATGTAAAGCAATATCTGTTCTATCTTGGAAAATAAATCTGCAAAATGGTTCTGAGATTATTATGGCTGCTATTTCATAAACTTTTCTTAATGAAGTTATTGCTAACAGGAATACTGTCTTTAAACCCGCACCCCATAACCAGTTCATTTGCGCCCCCCATATAATCAATTGACACTGCCCTGGGGGCACAAATGAAATGGTTATGGGTGGGGGGGCAGCGTGAACTGATTATATAGGGGCGGGGGTGCAAATGAACTGGTTATGGGGTGGGGGCAGCATGAACTGATTATGGGGGCACCACTGAACTGGTTTATATTTTTTATAATTTTATTTTTTTCATTGTATAATGCGCTTAATAGGCTAGCTGCATTTTGGGTGTCTGGTGTGTTTGATAGCAGCACCTCTGGCACTGGCAGCAAGAAACAACAGGCCCTGGAGGCCAGGTTGGCTAATGCAGTCAGTCTCTCTGTGCCTGCCTTACTGCCCGCCCAGCTGCCCCTGCAGTGGAACCACTCCTGGGGAGTGGTGGTAGACGCTCAGCTGGGGAGGTGGGAGGTGGGGAAGCATTGGGATGCCATGCATGGCTATGGCCACTCGGCTGAGTGCCAGGTAAGGCAGCCAAGGAATGGCAAGTTGGGTAAGAAGCGTGGGGAGGTCATGCTTCTCCATGGTTGCTCGGCGTGGTCAAGAATGAGAATCCTTCCTGTCCAGAGGAAGTAAATTTTATGTAAATGTACACATTTGCATAATTAGGTGGGGCCTAATTATGCAATTTAGGCCCCACACCAAGACTTTGCACACGGCCTCACAAACCCTGGGGCTGACCCTGCTGACAAGAGACCATTCATCCTGAGGTGGGTGTTTAGGCCTCCTTCATATGGATAATAATAAATTTTATTCCTGCATTAGCTTTCACCATAGCCTAAGACAAGGAAATACATAAACAAACTATGCACACATGTATATACAAACATACACAAAAATACATATACTTAACAAAATTATAATTTATTGCAGGCGAGGGTATATAGTCACTCTCCTACTCTTATATTGGATTCAATAATTAAATTCAATAGTTCCACCTAATATAGGTATGACTTCAGGGTACAATACTCCAGAGTATTCTATAGACATGTCCATACCTACAATGGGCCCTCGCCTTTCCACTATGGAGGGGTCTCCAGACCCCCCCCCCGACTAGCTTCTCTGGCGACCAGTACTCCCTCACAGCCCACTCACTACCCATCCCAATCGAGTAACAAGTGAGGCAATACTGGATTCCCAATACAATACTGGGAGGCCATTACCGAGAAAGCAGGTGCCCCTGTGGTCCCGCATAGGTAGGATATCACGCTCCGGCTCCTGCCCCCCAGGGCCCCTACTACTCCCGTCAAACATGTTCCTTCAAGCGGTTTGCCTCCCATCCCTCCTTTGTCCAACAGTTGTCAAGCTCCTCCTCAGGGCGTACCCTGGCGGGGTTTAGTCCCTGGGTAGCCACATCACGACGTACTAACTATCAGCCCCAATATCCTAGCCCAAAGACCACTACGGCTCGACTGGAATCTTCTCCGGCTAATAAAAGCTGCAACCTCCACTCATCCCCCGCTACACCAGAGGAAGGCCCTAGGTATTTCCCCAGAAACTCCCTTCTGAGGCAGGTAAATCTGGGGCAGTGAAGCAAAATATGCTCCACAGTATCCACAACCGCTTCGTCGCACTTCTGGCATAGTCTCAGGTTTGCTGGAATTTGGAGGTATCTCTAGGGATGGGCGAACAGATTGCGGTTCGGGTTCGGCTGTTCAGTTCAGCTGCGTTCGGTTCGTCCGTTCGGTTTGGCAGTTCGGTTCGGCTGCGTTCGGTTCGTCCGTTTGGTTCGGCAGTTAGGCTAGTTCGTGTTCGGTATGTTCGCATTTGGGTTCGTGTTGGAGTTCGGTCGTCCAAACAGGCCGAGTTCGGGCCGAACTCCGAACTGTCGAACCGCGTTCGCCCATCCCTAGGTATCTCCCCTCCACCACTGCTGACGGGAAGAGGTTACATCTAAGCAACGTCAGGGCCCTCCTGCAGTGAACCTGTGGCCAGGTCAGGTATTCTAGACATTTTCCATTTGTTCTAAAGCGAGGGTACTCAGGGGCTATCCTCTGTATTTGCAAAGCTGCTGCCTCCACTTGAACTTCCTGGTCCGACAGCCTCTGTCTAACTTCGGCTACAGCCTGCCCCAATTCCAAGAATCTTAGCCGATCTTTTGTGAGGCCCAGCCTTGCATACAGTCTCTCTACAGAGTGTGACCACAAGGCCATAGTTGTATCGTCTGCTATAAGTGCCAAGAGCGATTGGGGGTTTGGTGGAAAAACTGCAACTCTGAGCCAAAATTTAAACAATAGCAGCATCGCCTGCAGCCTTATAGATCTCACATCTGTCTCCATTCTCAAGATCACTCGTGGAGCACCCTTGGGGAGGCCCAGGATCGTGCGAAGAAAATTATTCTGAGGCAATTCCAGCTTATCCAACAGATCACTACCCCAAACCAGGAATGCGTATAACAATTGTGGGATTACTTTGGCCTTGAAGAGGCGAAGGGCCGGGCCAACTAATTTCCCTCCCCGAGAGAAATAAAATTTTAGCAAAGCTCTAGATGCGTTCCGGGCTTGCTGCATTGCAGCTTTGTAATGGGGCCTCCAGCTCCCTGAAGCGGCAAAGATTATTCCCAGGTATTTGAAAACCCTAACCTGTTCTATGGGTTTATCCTTGATAAACCAGCGGTGCAGTTTTTGTGCCCCTCCCCTCACTAAGACCTTGGTCTTTCCGTAATTAATGGCAAGTTTTTCCTGGTCACAATAGAGAGCGAGCCTCTGCATTCCACACCTCAACCCTACCTAGGAGATGGATAACAATACCGCGCCATCTGCATATAATAGCATAGCCAACCGTTTGGAACCTAATTTGGGGGCATGGAACTCTGCCTTTTCCATGTAAGGAACCAGATCATTTAAATAAAAATTAAATAGGGCTGGGGCAAGTAGGCAGCCCTGCCGGACACCCCTATCCACCTTGATTACCTTGGATAGCGGGCATCCCCTGCCAGCATGAACCTGAAGGGTATTATTATTGTGCAACTTTGTCATCAAAAAGAGCAAGCGCCCATTGATCGAGGTCCGCCTGAGTTTGACCCACAGGCGCTCTCTATTGATGGAGTCAAACGCCGCCCAAAGGTCGATGAAACAGCAGTAGAGAGGGGAGGAATTTACCTGCATCCCCGCGTACTTAGCAAATAGCAACTTAAGAATAAATGCGTGGTCGCTGGTCAACTGACCTGCTCTAAAGCCTGCTTGTTCAGGGTAAATAATACCCTTCCCATCCAACCATGCCCCAAGTTTGCTCAGTAGGAACTTGGCATACAGTTTCCCAATGATGGAAAGCAGACTAATAGGTCTGTAGTTGGCTGGGTCCAAGGCATCACCCTTTTTAAAAATAGGGACCACTATACTCTGTAACCAATACTTCGGGATCTTTCCTGTGGCATTTATGGAGGTAAATAGGGGGGCCAAAAGCCCCGCCCACCACTCTGGGTTAAGCCTTAGCAGCTCTGGGGGGATGAAGTCACTACCCAGAGCCTTGCCCTCCTTTAGGGAAATAATCAGCTCCCTGTCTTTGTCGGGTGTCACCGGGGGCCACTCCGGGAATCTATCAATTGGATGTATCTCAGGGGATAAGGTCCAAGGGTCAGATTGCGTAAAGAGGGCTGTAAAGTGGGCCTCCCACTTGGCAAGTGTGGGTACTGTCTCCTCAACTGATCTTTTGTTACCCAAGACCCCGGTTATTAGTCCCCAGAATTTCCTTGAGTCCCCTGATTGAACCGCTTGTTGCAACCGGGACCACTGTAATTTGGAGAAGTCTACTTTTTTCTTAAGCAGCAAGTTCTTATAGTGTTTCCTCTCGAGGCTAACCCTAGTTCTATTATCTTTAGTTGGCACCCCTTTCATCCTCCCAACCGTGTGCCTCAAAGACTTCCTGACTTTAGCACAGGAATCATCGAACCATGCTTCCTGGGGATTGCAAAGAACCCCACCCGGCGGGAGAAAGGACAGAAGCTGTCCAAAGGCTTTGGTCAAGGATTCAAAACTCGATACGTCCCCCTTGGGTGAGCACCCTACCAGATCTTTTAGCTCCTGGCCCGCAGCCGACCCCATAAATACCAAGCAGCTACTATGGACTGCCGAAGACCATTTCTTCCGAATCCTGACAGCTGGAGTGTTGGTTACCAGTAGGTCATAAGTTCCCTGCACAGGGCCTACCCTGGTTGAATGGAAACCCCTAATCTTAAGTGCCATTAGGGAGTGTTCAGTCTCCATGGAAGCAAGAATTCTAAGTTCAAGGTGGTCATTTACAAAAGTTTGCTGTGTTAAGAAATAATCAATGACACTCACTCCATTGGTGGGGAAAAAAAGGTATACTCTCTGGGAAGGTCCCCCAGAACCTTACCATTCAAAATTTCCAGTCCCAAGTTCTTAATGAACTGGTGCAAAATTGGCACCCTGGGGCACAAAAACTTGTCCCTAGAGTGCCTAACGTTATTGAACGGGGGTATTATGGTATTGTCTAGGAGGTCCTCACAACCTGCCTCTGCCAGGTTCCCCATCCAGGTATTAAAATCTCCCCCAAAGATCAACTTTACCCCAGGATATTTGGTATAAGCACCCTGGATAGCATCCCCCATGCATTCCCAGATTCCCAGGGAATAGTATGCTGACACAGCAGGTGGAACATACACATTGGCTAGTAAGATCTCCTTACCATCCGTGGTTACGCCATACCACAAGCCGAACTGGGAGTCCACTGAGGCGAGCGGGGCAACTTTTATAAATAGTGAGGCCCGGAGGAATAAAGCTAATCCTCCGCTAAGCCTCCCCTTAGACTTAAAGGATCTGGCCGGGGAGACATGTACCACATAACCCTGCCATTGGATCGGGAAGTCTACCCACGTTTCTTGCAAAAGTAGAATGTCCCAACACCCAATCAAATCCTTAAAATCTGGGCCATACTGATGCTCCTTCCAACCTGAGATGTTCCAGCTCCCAATTCGTAGGGTGGACGCTTCAGTCTCTCACAGTCATTTGGCCTGCTGGAAAAAGGAAATCTCATCTGGCTCCAGTCTGTTTTTAACTATCCTCCTATTTCCCTTGTGGCCCTGTTCTTGTGGGATGCCCACAAACAGGTGATCCATCCCATTTGCCTCCAAAGAAGTTCCATTTGCTTCCATATCTCCCTGGACCAAATCCAGCGGTCTCTGGACCATTGCTTTGTCTATAGCAGGTCCCACAATCCCCTTTACCAGGTCTTTCTTTCTAATAGCTTTAACTGGCTCGGGCATCATAAAGAGGGTTTGCTCCATCCTCGCCCCACCCCCTAGGGTGGGAGAGGGAAAAGGAGCAGGCTGAGAGGAGGGGACATCAGCTCCTAGGTGAACAGCCGGGAATAAATCTATTCCACCACCTTCATAGTCCTCTCCTCTTACCTCGCCCAGCTCCCCCCCCCCCCAGGGGGCAAACTGCATATCAGAGTATTATTCATAGTGATAATTGACTGGACGTGGATTGCGGTCCTTTCGATTCTTGAATCCTGCTCGCCCGTCGAGCATTTCCTACACTTCGCAACTCTCCCCAATTGGAGAAAGATACCCTCCATCTGATCTATTATGGATGCTTGTTCTATGGAAATGTGATCACTTTGTTTATTAGGGGCTAGGAGTTTTTGGGTATCTTGTCAGTCATGGATAACCCATTCTCATGGCCCTTTACTCTCATAGGGGGATTTGGGTTCACCAAGCATGATAAATGGGTTCTATCACTAGGAGGATTTCCCCAGTCTATTTGGGCCCTGGCAGTGGGAGTGCTAACACAATTTTGCATGATGGCAAGCCTGGAAACATTGGCCTGCTTGTAAGTTAGGGGTTCTAAAGCTCCTCCAGATACAGTGTGTGATTTGGCTGCACCTCCCCATCCTTGAGGTTGATGTACAACATGATCATTCTGTACTCCCCCCCCCACACACACACACACACACCAATAGCTTTAGTTTCCCCCTGCGGTAATTTTAAACACAAGGCTTTTGCCACGAAAACATTATTGGCTACCAATCTTTCTGCCTGTTGGAATATCAGGTCTACTATGTCTTGCCTATTAAATAAGAAATTTAACACCCACCGATCTTTCTTGATGCATAGGTGCTCAATGGAAATGATATTACGCCGTGTTACTACTTGGTTCCCTGAGGTCACCCTTAACAGCACTCTGAGGTGTTCGGCAATATCAAGATTGGAATTCCAAAGGGGCAATTGGCCCGTGGGCAATGGCAGAATAGAAAAAATCACATTAAGCGGTAACCTATCATAAGCAGATAAATTAACCACTGGGGGCATAGCTGCCGGACACCGACCCACCACTCCATCTGGGGCTCCTATTGCTTACCCATGGCCCACCTCCATGCTATGCATCTGTAAATGCCCAGATTGTATGACAGAGATTGTCCTTTCATTTATCGTATTTAACACAGGGTCTAACAGTTCTGCCCCCCTTTCCCTGTTGTTGGGAGTCTTGTTCAGGCCCTGGGCCGAAGCTTGAACCAAGGAAGATAGAGAGCCCAATTCAGCCGTCACCCTGTTTAAGTGCTGGAACGCATAACGCATGGAGGAAGCTGTTAGAAGTACATGGTCAGCCAGACATGACATTACAGAGCTGGTATTAACTGGCTGCAAAGGCTGAAGTGAGAAGGAAGGGTCATCCATTCTGTCCAACTTACAAGTAGGTGTAGATGAGTGCTGGAACTCCACTGATGCCAAGCCGCTATGTAATGAGTCGGCCGGCAGGGAGGGGGGGGCAACCCCTCAGGATCAAAGGTGACCCGGCTGCCATAGGCGATGATTTGGGCAATGCCAGGAGCATGAAGGCTTCAAGTTTTTGCTGTTTGGAGTTTTTTGCCTGGGGAGCCACGCCCCTAGGCCCCTCGGCTCTCCCATGCTTCCTTGCCGCCATTAAAGATCCATTTGGAGGAAGGAATAATACACAACACCCTCTTACTTTGTCCCGCAACAACAGTACTCAATTTCTCGAAGCAGAGATAAATACCTCCCTGCCCTAGAAGGGGCGGCCCCCCACGGCCAGCATCTAAGGCCGTGCGCACAAGGGCGTGCCCTTGCGCACACTGCCCTTAGGTGCGCTGGCCACGGCGTGCACTACGGTGCAGCTGTAGGCTCTGCAGCAGATTTAAAGGTCCTGCTCGAGCTCACGTGAGCCCTTAACCCCAATCAGCTGGTCTGGTCGCTCTGCCTGTCTCTGTCCACCGCCTAACTTCTCTGCTTGCTATGCCCTGCTCTCCACACAGCACACACATGGCCGTAGGCTCTGCATCAGATTTAAAGGTCCCGCTCAAGCTCACATGATCCCTTAGCCCCAATCAGCCTGTCTGGTCACTCCGCCTGTCTCCGTCCACCACCCAGCGTCTCTGCTTGCTATGCCCCGCTCTCCACACAGCACACACCCCATCATATGGAAATGGGTTGTTTTCATCATTCAGTTTCAGAATTCCTACAAACATATTTTTTTATTTATTTTATTTATTTTTTAAATGTATTATCCTGCCCCTCTTGCCTCAAGCAGCTCAGGGTGGCTCACATCTCACAAAATATAAAAACACTTAAAAACAACTTTAAACTACTTTTAAAGGAGGTAACAGATACCCAGCCCTATCCCACCCCACCCAAACCCAAAACCCCACCCATCACCCAACACCCATCTCCCTCGTCAAACACCTGGCGGAACAGCTAGGTCTTACAAGTTTGTTGAAATGAGGGGAGGTCAGGGGCCAGCCAGGTCCCCACCAGCAGGGGGTTCCACAGCCGTGGTGTGGCCACCCAGAATGCCCTCTCCTGTGTGGCCCCCCGGAAGACTTGGGGGACCTCGGGCAAGGTGCCCCCAGATGACCACAGGCGCCGATCCAAAGCCTGGGGTGGGTGAAGCAGTCCCGTGGCTACACAGGGCCTAGGCCATTTAGGGCTTTATCAGCCAATACCAACACCTTGAATTGGGCCCAGAAAACCACTGGCAGCCAGTGCAGAGAAGGGAGCACTGGTGTAATGTGCTGCCAGTGGCCCAGCCCTACCAAAAGCTGGGCCACAGCATTCTGCACCAGCTGCAACTTCCGAGTCGTCACCATGGGTAGTCCCACGTAGAGCGCGTTACACTAGTCCAACCTGGAGGTGATGAAAGTATGGATGATCAGAGTCTGAGACATATGGCCGAAGCCATTGCACCAGGTATAGTTGGTGAAAAGCACTCCTCGCCACAGCCTCCACCTGGATATCCAGGTGGAGCTGCACATCGAAGAGCACTCCCAGACTTCGAACCTGGGAAGCCAATGGAGGACAGACCCTGTCAATGACAGGGGCTGCCATCTCCATTGGTTTACCCACCAACATCACCTCCAACTTGTCAGGATTCAGCCTCAGTTGGTTTGCCCTCATCCAGTCCCCCACAGCCGACAGACACTGGGTAAGCACCAAGACTTCCGGGGCTGGGGCTGTTGAAAAAGAGAGGTACAGCTGGGTGTCGTCAGCATATTGATGACACTGCACACCAAACCTCCTGATCACCTTGCCGAGTGGCTGCATGTACACGTTGAATAGGCGAGTGGACAAAACAGAACCCTGCAGCGCTCCACACGAGAGGTCCCGGTATGATGAAAAATATTTCCCGAGCACCACTCACTGAGTTCTTCCTGTTAGGAATGAACGGAACCATTCTAGAACAGTCCTGCCCATCCCTGCACAGTCCCGCAGGCACGTCACCAACATCCCATGATTAACAGTATCAAATGCAGCCGATAGATCTAATAGGATCAACAAGGTCAAACGACCCTGTTCCCAGCACAGATCATCCACGAAAGCCACAAGCATAGTCTCGGTGCCATGACCCGGTCAAAATCCTGATTGAGAGTGATCAAGAAAACCAACGCAATCAAGATGTCCCTGCAGCTGCTGGGCCACAGCCTGTTTGACTACCTTTCTTAAAAAGGGAAAGTTGGAGACAGGCTGATAGCTGGCAGGGGAGTCAGCGTCAAGCAATGGTTTCTTGAGCAGAGGTTGCACCACCACCTCCTTGAGACAGTCCAGCACTCTGCCCTCCCGAATGGAAGCATTGACCACACCAGCCAGCAATGGCCCCATTGTCTCCCAGCAAGATTTAATTAGCAAAGACGGGCACAGATCTAACTCACAAGAGGTGGCCCTAACCACCCCAAGAACATCGACCGCATCGGCGGGTGTCACTGACTGAAATTGATCCCATACAATTGGACAAGACAGGGCTTTCATAACCTCCAGTTCCTCATGTATATCAATCGCAGCGTCGAAGTCCTGGTGAATACGAGCAATTTTCTCCACAAAAGAATCCAAAAACATGTCACAACGGGCCTTAGATGACTCCACTCCCAGGTGAAGGGAGTCCGGACTGACCAGTCCCTGAACCACCCGGAAAAGCTTAGCTGGACCAGATTTTGTGGATGCTATGAGGGCAGCAAATAACTCCTTTTTTGCTGCCCACATAGCCATGGCATAGGCCCGTAAACCGGCTCTATGACGCAATCTGTTGGCTTCAGCACGAGAATGATGCCATCATCGCTCTAACCGCTGCCCTTCTTGCTTCAGCAACCGCAGCTCCTTGGAAAACCAAGGAGGACTGCGGTGCTGCTACGCAGGTAGCGAACGCCTAGGAGCTGTCCAATCGATGGCCCCAGTCATCAGAGTATTCCATAATACAACAAGGTCATCAATGAGATGGTCATCGAGATCAGAGTGTATCTCACCCAGAACCCTCTGGAATCACTCCGGTTCCATCAACCTCCGGGGGTGAACCATTCAAATTGGTTCTGCACCTTTCTGGGGGCAGACATGTGCCAGGAGCAAGGCCTGCAGGAGGTAATGGTCTGTCTATGACAAAGGTATAATTGATATTTCCCCCACTAACGGATCACCTGCCTCAAGGCCAGTGCAAAACACAAGATCCAAAGTATGCCCCCCCATGATGTGTCAGGCCAATCACTTTCTGAGACAGGTCCATGGTGGCCATGAACTCACGTTCCACTCCCCCAAGTTCAGTGTTGCCGTGTATGTTGAAGTCTCCCAAGACTATTGTCTTCGGGGACCTCAACACCACCCCCAACACCAACTCCGCTAGAGCATGCATGGAGACTGGTGCGTGGTAGGCAAGCAGCACTCCCAAACTGTCACCTGCCAAATCAAACACAAGGTGGAGAACCTCTATATCCGGTATGGATTGCACTGGATACCTCCGGACTGACCATCACTCCTTAAAAATCATGGCTACGCTGCCCCCCCCTCATCCCTCTGTTCGTGGTTGATGTTGCACGGCATACCCAGCTGGGACAAGGTCAGCCAGCATAGGCCCTGACTCATTGTCCAGCCAGGTGGCAGCTTTTATTACCCCAGTTGTCCAGTGGGGGAAACTGAGGTATGATGCTACCGCAGTATATTACTGAGCTACTGCAGTAACATTTAACTTTGAAAAGGAGGCTATGCTAAAATGAGGAAGTTAGTTAGAGGGAAACTAAAAGGTAGCAGTTGGGAGGATTAAATGTCCACAAGAGGCATGAAGATTATTTTAAAATACCATTTTAGAAGCCCAGATTAAATGTATTCCACAATTTTAAAAAGGTAGCAAGAGGACTAAACATCTGCCAGGGTGGTTAATGGTGAGGTGAAGGAGGCAAAGGCCTCTTTTAGATTAGCGAGTTGCCGTCACACGACCCGATTGCACAATATTTCAAAATCCCACAAGGTGGGATTAGATGAGACGGAAGTCTGGGATCACATGCATAAAAAGCAGTTGCACGTTGTTTGCAGACCGCAAATTAAATACCTCAATTATGAGGTATTTAATTCTCGGTCTGCAAACAATGTGCGACCGCCTTCTACGCGCGTGATCCCAGACTTCCATCTTGTCTAACCCCATCTTGCAGGATTTTGAAATATTGCACAAGCGGGTCGCGCGACGGCGACCTGCTCATCTAAAAGTGCCCTTAGAGCTAAAAAGGCATCCCTTAAAAAGTGAAAAGAGAGTCCTACTGAGGAAAATAGGAAAGAGCATAAGCATTGCCAAACTAGATGTAAAAAGTTAATAAGGCAGGCCAAGAGAGAATTTGAAGAGAGACTCACTAAAGATGAAAGAATTAATAATAAATACTTTAAAAAGTACATCAGAAGCAAGAAGCCTGCCTGTGAATCAGTTGGGCAATTAGATGACATGGGGATAAAAGGAGCACTCAGGGAGGATAAGGTCATTGCAGAGAAGCTGAATGAATTCTTTGCTTCAGTCTTCACTGCAGAGGATTTGTAGGAGATACCCACACCGGAACTGTTCTTTGTAGGTAATGAATCGGAAGAGCTGTCAATGTGACGAGAGGCTCTAGAGCAAATTGCCAAACTAAATAGTAACTAAAGTAACAAATAGTAACTAAAGTAACTGTTACTAAATAGTAACAAATCACCAGGACCAGATGGTATTCATCCCAGAGTTCTGAAGAAACTCAGATATGAAATTACAAAACTGCTACTGGTCATTTGTAATCTATTACTAGAATCCGCCACAGTACCTGAGGACTGAAGGGGAGGCGATTGTAAAACAGATATTTAAAAGGGCTCCATGGGTAAGCCTGGAAACTACAGACTGGTGAGCCTGACGTCTGTGCCGGGCAAAATGGTGGAAAGGATTATTAAAAACAGAATTAATGGGCATATTGATAAACATGGCTTAATGGGGAAGAGTCAACATGGATTTCGCAAAGGGAAGTCTTGCCTTACTAAGCTATTGGAATTTTTTAAGGGTGTAAATAAGCACGTGGATAGGGGTGAGCCAGTCGATATAGGGTGATTTCAGACGTGACGGGGTGCCTATTGGCCCCATCATGGAATCACCTTTTGATTCCCCGCCAGAATCAAAACGGCCCATCAACAGATGAGTCGGCTGATTCCAGTGGGGAATCTGGGGAGGGGGAGGGGCTGCGCGACGCAATGTGCAGCCACACAGCCCCGTCCCCGCGCCCCCCACGCTCCCCGGGCTGCCTGTCCTCCAGGAGACGGGCGGGTGCAGCGACCAATCTGGTCACTGCGCCTGATTCCATCCCGGGGTCTGGGCCACAGCCTGGAATCGGCGGCGGTAACAGATGTTACCAGCCGCCAATTCCAGGCCATGGTTCAATTAACCACGCTTTCGGAGATGGTGCCCTAGCCATCCTCAAAAGCATGGTTATTTTGGTCACCGCCGGTGGTTCACCATGGTGAACATCTGGCGGGGAGCAACCAGACGTTACGCAACCATCAACCACCACAGGGGATTGTCCGTGGTTGACCATGGTCGCGTAACATCTGAAAATACCCATAGTATATCTGTATTTTCAAAAAGTATTTGATAAGGTCCCTCATGAGACTTGAGTAAATTAAAAACTCATGGGATAGGAGACAGTGTTCTATTGTGGACTGGTAACTGCTCAAAGGATAGGAAACAAAGCATAGGGCTAAATGGTCAGTTTGACAATGGAGAAAGGTAAATAGTGGAGTGCCCAGGGATCTGTACTGGGACTGGTGGTGTTTAGTGTATTCATTAATGATCTGGAAAAGGGAGTAAAGAATAAGTTGATCAAATTTGCATATGACGTGAAGTTTAAGATAGTTAAAACATGAGCAAACTCTGAAGAACTGCAGGAGGATCTTGCGAGAATGGGTGACTGGACATCTAAATGGCAAGTGAAATTTAATGTGGACAAGTGTAAAGTGATGCACATAGGGAAAAATAATCCAAATATGTACACAATTCTGGGTTCTAAATTAGGAGTTACCACTCAGGAAAAGAACCTTGGAGTCATTGTGGACAATACATTGAAATCTTCAGCTCAGTGTGTGGCGGCCATCAAAAAAGCAAACCGAACGTTAGGAATCATTCAGAAAGGGATAGAGATTAAAACTGAAAATATCATAATGCCTCTATATGGTCCATCAAGCCCATCACCGACAGTGACCAATCTCAGCCACTTGGAAGAAGTACCCAACAGGTGGGGCTACCCTTGGTGATGGTTCAGAGACTGCAGCTGGTGCAGAATGTGGCAGCCCGTCTCCTTATGGGGACAGGATGCTGAAAGCCTATTACACCTGTGCTCTTCTCTGCACTGGCTGCCTATAGTCTTACAGGCCCGAATCAAGGTGTTGGTTTCACCGTGTTCTGGATCGGTCCCTGTGGTCCTCCAGGGGTGACCTCCTTGAGGTCCCCCAGGTATCTCATGTGGGGACCGTGGAGATGGTATTCTCGGTGGCCACTCCAAAGCTGTGGAACTCCCTCCCGCTGGGGGCCCATTTGTCCCCAGATCTCCCGTCCTTCCATCAATATTGTAAAACCTGGCTGTTCTGCCAGGCGTTTGGTGGGGGAGAGGGGTAATGGGGGGGGGGCTTGGTGGGGGGGGGTATTTTAGCTCGTTATGTTTGAATTTGCTGTTTTATTTTTGTATTTAAATGTTTTTATATTGTTGTTTTAAATATATTGTGAGCTGCCCCGAGGTGCCTGGGGCATGAAGGGGGTGGGATATTAAATGTAAAATATAATAATAATAATAATAATAATAATAATAATAATAATAATAATAATAATATAAATCTATGGTGCGACCACACCTTGAGTATTGTGTGCAGTTCTGGTGCCCCATCTCAAAAGAGATATAGTAATTTCTACTACTAAAAGGTACAGAGAAGGGTGTATAATAATAATAATAATAATGAATAAAGTCAAGTGCATGGAACAGCTCCCCTATGAAGAGAGGCTTGATAGGTTAGGACACTTCAGCTTAGAGAAGAGATGACTGAGAGGCGATATGATAGAAGTTTATAAAATCATGGTGGTGTGGAACAAGTAAACCGGGAACTGTTATTAAACCTCTCACATAGTACTAGAACTAGGGAACACCCCATTAAATTAACAAGTAGCAGATTTATAGCAAATAAAAGAAAGTATTTTTTTCACTCAATATGCAAGTCGAATTTATTGTAGTATAGCTGGGTTTAAGAAAGGATTGGACAAGTTTCTGGGTCCATTAGCAGCTATTAGCTAAGTAGGTAAACTCTGGGGGAACGTAACCTCTTACTGTCGGGAAATGAGAGTGAACTACAGGGAACAGATCACCCTATTGTGACCTGTTGGGTACTTCTTTCAAGTGACTGAGATTGGTCACTGTGTTGGGCTCAATGGACCATTAGTCTGATCCAGTATGGCACTAGTTAAGTTCTTATGATAAGGTGAAGTGTTTTGCCCAAGGTCATAGAACAGGTCAATGGCAATGCCCAGAACTGCCCAGTGCCCTCTCCACTTGTCATAAACACTTCCATCTAGAGAAGTAGCTTTTGTATTACAATGATGAACATTTAAGAAACTCAAATCTGCTTTTTACCACCACCTAAAAATGCTTGGACAGTGTACTGCTTACTACGGTGATGTTGAGAAACGCCAAATTCCAATTCCTGGCATACTAGAGAGGTGTGATTTAACCATGAACGTCTGTTACATGCCTTGAGATCCCCTTGATGGCAGGTGTTCTGAAAAGGCCAAGTATCTCTACTGCTATTGACAAAGAAAGAGGCACCCAGCCACCCATTGAGAAGCAGAGTCTAGTATCAATTTACTCCCCTTTAAGAGCTGCCTAGTTACCAGCTCAGGAAAGAAGCCTTCTGCATTCCTCCCCTTTAATCTCAGTTTATTGTTAGCACCATACCATTCTCTAATCCCTGCAGACCTGTAGGAGCTGAGCAGCAGTGTCTGAGAACAGGAGTTGCTTCCATTCCTTCTGGGTCTTTTGGGTAAGCTGAACATATTTCCATGAATCCCATTTGTATTCCTTGCCTGTTCTGTCTGGTGTGTGCTGGATGCTCTCTTTTTTCTTTGCTTGTATGTTCCAATGAAATCCTGAGTGCAGCTTTTGCTGCTCCAATATTTCACAGCTCTTTGATATTATGCAGAGGAAGAATTGCCATCTAATGTGGGTGGTATAATTTTATTTTTATTATCTTTTACTTTACAAGCATTTAACGGATCTCTGTGCCTGGAAAACGTGATTCTGCATAAGCTTTCCATTGACCCCAAGTTAATTCATTGCTTTGCTATCAATAGAGTAGTAGGAAGGGGACTGCCTGTTGTATAAAGGTTTGTTTCTAATGTATAATTACTGGAGATATTTTTTTCATTCCTTCATTGTGCTGTCCTCTGTCTAGCATTGTCTAGTTCGTGCATTCATTCATACATTTGGATGCAGAATGTTGCCTTCATTCAGTTGCATTTTGCAAAGCAAATTATTGGATAATGCCCATCCTTTGTACTTATTTCTTCTTTTTATCTATTTAATTCTAAAGAGAAGCCTACATCTGTGTGTTTTTTCCCATTCACATAACTTTGTCACACCACTGTTCCAGCAGTTTTGATAATGTAGCCATTCAGAAACAGACCGTCTGCATATGCATCTGCCACTGTGAGATAGGAAAGCTGAACAAATTTTCTTAAGGAAATATTTGAGCAAGGTCATAATAATGCTAATTACATCCTAAGGGGCAATGAATCATTCTCCAAATCTAGAGGAACAAAGTGGCAGTCATGTTTATTGTCTCCAAGTGGGGAGAAAAACCCAAACAGAAGGGTAGATCTGAATATTGAAACTATTTGCTTTGGTACAGACAGTTGTCAGATCATAATACAGAAGGGCAGCACTGCATGCTGTTTTTGTCAGACATCTAGCTCTATAAAAATAATGCTCTCCACTTTTTAACTTCTGAAGGCTCTACAAGCATTAAACTAATTAAGGATCACTTCTAGTTTCTTATGCAAACTCAATACATTTGAGCCTTTTCTTGAATTAGTAAGGGGTGTGTGAAGAAAAGATATTAGCTCTTTTCTTACTCTAACATTGAAGACACAATATGAAGAGATTTTCCAAGTTCTTCACCAAGCCTGTTTTGCTTTTGTTCTGTCTTTGAATGAGTGAGAGAGATGTGAATGGAAGATAAAGAATATAAAAGGAATGGAGACTGATAAGAGCAAAGTAAATGGCAAGAGAAAAGTGACAAAAGGGACAGGGAGCAATGCTCTCCAATGAGTGCACGTAGACACAAGGGGGCAAGCTGCACCTGTTCAAAGTTGTCATGAAAACATGTCAGAATAAGGATGTAATCTTGCGTTTAACTTTTACCATGATGCATCACCTGCACATGGTGAAAGACTGTTCTACGCAGGTGAATACTTAAGAATCATTCATATCTTGCTAGTGTCTAGAGACTTCCATAAGGACTCCATTGCTGTACGTGCTATTTTTTTTATTTACCACCTTTCCAATACCTGGATTTGGCCCCTAGATCCAATCCCTACCTGCAGAAACCGAAAAAGTAAGCTCAGGGAAAGGGAGCAGAAATAAGGGATACTCCAAGGACAGGGACTAGATCCATGATCTGGACTCTCCCACCCAAAGCACACCCCTTGAAAATCCTCTCCCCCAACCCCTATCTGGCCCACGAAGCTTGCACTCATTTTCAAAGTGGCCTGCAGAAGGGAAAAGGTCCTGTCACCGAGAGCTCACTGTGTATGATTATTGCAAGATGTAATGAGTGGCAACAAGGATGGATGGAGTTCTGGTGGAGGGAAGAGGAACAAGACTACAGTTAGTTGGATGTATTTGCATAAATTGCCGGAGTCGGGGTGGGCATGGAATTTTGTCCACATAACACCGTCTGTATTATACAATGTCCTTGGATGATAAGGTCTATGAAGAATCCTGAAGAGGTCGTTCCACTATTTGAAGGCAGGAATTTGTCTACCCAAGTAACCATACAGCCCCGAGCAGCACTGAAAGAATGAGCTCAGGGGAAGGGTGTCCTACAAACACTTAAGATCTCAAGCCTCCCAACACACCACAGGCCAGCTTTTCAAAAGAGTTCAGGGCCACACTTCCATTTGCTTAGCATCCAAAATCTGAGCCAGATTTCAAAAAGCATCAAGTGCTATGTCCGCTATGGCCAGATTTTTAAAGACGATAAAGTGTTGAAGGTAAATGGGAGCCAAGATATTGAAAAAAGTCCCCTCATTGGGTGTTTTCAGATGTACACAGGCTGCCCACCCCCACACCCAGTGGGTTCCCCAGCCTGCGGTCTGCCCACACACCCACACATCCCACACCACAGAGTTGTGGACTAGAGCGTCCACAGCGCTATGGTGTTACGCACGGTAATGGCCAGCTGGAAGCAAAGTAACAGCATGGATCCATGCATCTGATGAACCACTGCTCCACTTCGGGCTAGTGCCCTGGGTTTGGCCAGCTTGCTCCTCCGCCAGCGCTGTGGGATGTTCCGGAGTGCCTCCGGCATGCTGCTGCTACTTCAATTCAACATCTTTTGGGGCCGCCTTTGGACGAACGAGCCACCCAGGGGTGAAACGGGCTGGCACAGCCAGCACCGGGGCAGCCCATCTCTCTAAAAACACCCATTCTCACTGCTTATCCCCACTTTACAGATGGGAAACTGAGATACAGAGAAGGGAAGTGACATGCCTAGAGTCTGGCAGACGAAGGAACTGAACCCAAATCACCTGGGTTAGCGTCTACACCCGTAACTACAAAACTGGGGCACCTGCCAAAAGATGACAGTGATAACAGGGAGAAATTGGAACATGAAGAGATGAATAACACTGTCACACACACAATGTGCCTAGCTGCTAGAAAAAGCAGCACCATCCATAAAACAGAAACCTACTGAGTGTGCAAACAGGAGGAAACATAGGTAAAGGTACAATAATGATGTGGAAAATGAAGTTTCAGTGAGTCTAAATCAGAGGTGGGGAACCTGTGGTCTGTGGGCCAAATCTATTTATTTATTTTATTTATTTATTTTAAGAATTTTATACCCCGCCCCTCCTGCCACAGGCAGCCCGGGGCAGCTAACAACATTAATATAAATATAAATTATCATAAAACAAATTAAAACATCATACAACAATAATAACAACAATAATAAAAAGAAACAAAAACCCACCCCAACCTTCACCAATCTCCCCGCCCCCTACCCACCCGTACCCCTCTCCCTCACCAAACGCCTGTGGGCTTTATTTTATTTGACCCCTTTCCAATTCCTAGATCTGGCCTCTGAATATAGCCCTTAGCCTCAAGTGGTGAAAGAAAGAGCCCAGAGGAACGAAGAGGAGATTACAGCATATACACTCATAAGATCTGGATCCATGGCATAGATTTATGATCTGGACCCTCCCCGCATGAGTACACCTGTTAAGCAACCACCACCCCTCCCATCCATGTGCTTGGGATCATTTTTATGGCATGGAAAAGGTTCTCCACCCCAGGTCCATGGGAGAGAAAAATTTCTCCACTGCATTGTAAGCAGTGCAATAAGGACTGTGCATCAAATACTGCACATACCCCAGTTTCCAAGATGCACAGGATTGGGGTTGCACTGAACCTGAGATCCCTACCTCTCAAGTGTCCTTGATTTTCCAGGACACCCCATAGCTAAACCCTCTTTTATTATCTGTCTGGCAGTCATGGAAAAGTGCTGCAGAGTCTCTAGGAAGGGAGGTGTTCAGAGATAGTGTGGTCGCCGGGTTGATCCCAAGTGACAGAGAGGCAAAGTGATTCAAATGGTCCAATAAAAAGATATCATTTGAACCACTTTGTCTCTCTGAAGGGAGGTGTGGAAGATGGCAATTTGCATGCCATCAGTGGGAAAAATAAGGGACTTTAAAGTAGGGATGTCCTGGAAAATCTGGGACACTTGAAAAGTAGGCTGAGATCGGTACTGAAAGCCATGCAAGCCCATTTCACCTTCATCTCTGTGTGCCTACATTTCTTGAGGGATATATCGCATGCACAGCGCATCACTGTGTTATGTCCCTGTGTCTCCAATTCCTACACAAGGGTTCCCATGATTCTTGGCTTTACTCACATTTAAACATCATCTCCTTTGCATTTCACCATGTGGTTGCAGGTGCTGCTGGCCAGCAACGTCTCATCTGCTACAGGGCTGTTCTGTGGCTTAGTACAACCAGCTCTCAGGAGCATAGCTCAGAGGCAGCTGGAGGACTATTACAATGGTAGGATAGAGGGTGGAGCCACCAGATGGCGGGTCCACCAGGCCATAAAGGAATGCCATGAAAAGCAGGTAGGATGACCAGGTTCTGTATTCAGCATTTACATAGCACTTCAGTGCCCTTCAGCTCCAAGACCAAGGAACAAGAAAAACAGTGGGGGGAAAATCCTGAAAATCCTAAGATTCCCAGTAACATCAGATCAACACACACGCGTGCACACACACACAAGCAGCACTATCTCTTCCTTTCAGAAACACTATAAAGCTACACAAGACTGTATGAAAAACAAGTCTTTTGAAGTTTTCCCACTTTTCAATTCTGACTGCAAATTTTTCCACTGCAGTGAGCCCAGAAAATAGCCCAAAAATGTAAAAATTCAAAGTACATCAAAAGGTTTTCCTAAGCATCAGGTCACTCAGGGAGAAGGGACAAACCACACACAGCTGTGTGCAAATCAACTATATAAGTTTTCACACTGCAACAGAGAGATCGAATATAAATCCTTTGGAAAAACTTCAGTCTGTCTCCTTCCTTTTCCACTCCACTACATAGAAGATATCCCAACCAACATCATTCAGGGTTCAGCAAAACATTTTTCCAGATCACTTAGACCACATTCACACCTGCGGTGGTGTGCAGATTTTGGCTCCCACAAGTCAAAATCTGCGCAGAGTTTGGCCGGTGTGAAAGCCACCCCCCACGCGGCTTTGCTGGAGATCACCTGGAAGAGTACAAAGGGGGGAAATCCAGCTCTGTAATCTTCTGGATGATCTCTGGCAAAGCCGCACCGAGGGTGGGGGGTGGCGCTTTCACACTAGCTGAACTCTGCGCAGATTCTGACACTCGCAGTTTCTCCCGGAGACAAAATCTGCATGGGGCTGTCCCCCACCACAGTTGTGAATGTGGTCTTAGAGGGAGGAGAATAAAAAAGTCTTCGGACACTTTTTAAATGTGAGGAAGAAGGAACTGAGATGTACATCACGAAGGAGTGAGTTCTACACTGAAGGGCCCAGCATAGCAAAGCCCCAATCACCCACCAACTTAAGGCATGATGGAGGGATCTCCAAAAAGCAGGTGGTTACTGAGGGCACTTATTCATATTAAAAAATGTGCACTGTTTGCCTACGCAAGAAACTCTGAGAGGCAAATGCTGTGCAGCTTTTGTCATGAAGGAAAACAAAGCCATGCAGCTTTGACACCGATCATGCAGAGGATGCAGAGCTCAATGCAGGAGTTAAAGCACTTAAAAAAATTCCTGTGAGATCTTCTCCAGATCTATATTGAAGACCTGCTCCTGGAGCCTCACTTTGATGAACTTACATAGTTGATTTGCATGCAGCTTTGTGTGGTTTGTAGTGTTTCTGAAAGGGAAAAATTGCTGCTCTTTTTTGTTGCGATAGCCCTGTTGAATTTTGATGGCTGTCTGCTCCCTTTGATGGCTTTCTGCATTCAGGGCACTTTCCCACATTAGTAAATGTGCACCGTGTGCCTCTGCAAGAAACTCAGAGGCAAATGCTATGCCGCTCTCCTTACATGGAAACCATGTACCCATCATGCACCAATCATGCAAAGAATGCAGAGCTCAGTGCTCTGCACCGAGCATCCAAAGCCATGCAGCTTTGTTTTCCCACATGACAGAGGTTGTGCAGCATTTGCCCCTCCGAATTTCTCGTGGAGGCAAACAGTGCACATTTTGTAATGTGGAAAAGCACCCTGAGTGCAGACAGCCATCAAAGTGAGGCTCCAGGAGTAGTTCTTCCATATAGATCTGGAGAAGATCTCTCAGAAATTGTTTTAGGTGCTTTAACTCCTGACATCTATTTGCAAAGGTGCATTCCCCAACCATGTTGCCAGGATGGATTTTACAGAGTTTTCCCCAACACCCCCATAAGAAGACCAGTACATAAGCTTGGAGTTAAAAGGCCGCACTTTTATTGATTTTAGTAAAGTCGGGGACGGGGCATCACCCTCCTGTGTCCAGCCTTGACTAAATTTATTAACTATCTCCTAATAACTACATGAAAATCAAACATGTGCAGTCTGATGTCCCTCGGTACCGTGTAACTTGAACTATTGCTGGGTCACTCTCACTCCAGCCTCCCGGCTGGTCGGGCTGGTAAGAACCTCTTGTGACTGAAGTAGGAGGGAGGCGGTGGCTTCCACGGGGACCGCCCTTGACCTCAGGTGTATAGCTCACCCCTCCCTCCTGAGCCTGGGTTAGAAGCTGGCTGCCCCTGCTCTAGCTTCGCCCTTGGCCCCATCTCTTAAGGAGATGACTTGATGCTTGACTAAATTTACTGAAACTTGTCCATTTTAATACCTGGACCCCTACTAGTGCGACAGAGAATTACCGTTGAGCACATCCAGCCTCTCCATGTTCGCCAATTGTAATCAATATACACTGTGGGGAAGGCAAAAAAACGACAGAACCATTGAGCCAATCAAGCCTGGCAGAAAAAATTCCTTCCCGACCCCCGTAAAGGACGACCAGTGCAATAAGTCCACTGTGTATAAGGGAGGGTGGGTGGGTGTGTCCTCTCTCGGCGATGTCCTCAGCGCAACTGGCTCCGTCCAGCCACGCCCCAAGTTGGCTGCTCCCCAAGTCTCGCCTCACGAGACTTGGCCCGTTCCTCCTGTTCTGTGGCAGCACACGGGTCTTCCGGGACTTCTTCTCCTGCGTGGCGGGGCAAACCCTGCTCCCTCGTGCGCCGCCCCCCCATCCAGGTAGGAAAGGGGGGATGGGTGGGGAACAGAGATTCTATTTGGGACTCTAGGAATATGATGGAGTGTGTGCATGACTGTAGTACACACAAGGAACATCTTAGTCATGGGTACAGAACCTTTTTCCTCCTGGGGGCCTCTTTGAAAATTCGTACAAACTCTGGATTCCACAGAGATGAGAAACCTTGGGCCCTGGAGCTAAATGCTTCCCACTGTAAGTTTTTATTTGGCCCCTTTCTGGTTCCTGGATCTGGCCCCTATATCCAGTTCCTACCCTCAAGCACTAAAAAAATGAGCTCGGAGCAAGCAAGCAGAGATGAGGGCATGCACACAGGGGACAGATTCATGTCCCTGATCTATGATCTGGGCCCACCCTTTCTTCAGTATGTTCCTTAAGCACCCTGCCCCCAACATTAATGTGACTTTCAGAACTTGTACTAATTTTCAAAATGCATGTGGTATAAAGTTAGGGGTGGGGTGTCTAAGGTTTGCATTCAGGAAGAGAAGCATCCAGATCATGGATCTGTTCCCTAACTGTATGTGCATGCCCTCATCTCTGCTCCTTTACCCTGAGCTCAGCCCTTCAGTGCTTGGGGGTAGGAACAGGATCCAGGGGCCAGATTCAGAAAATAGAAAGAGACCAAAATAAAAACTAGCCATGGGCCATACTGGAAAAGTCAACTCTGGATGAGGGAGCAGTGATGGAAGCATGCCCACTAGGATTTGGGACAGATACATGATCTGGACCTTCCCCTCTGAATACACTCCTCAACCACACCCATTACCAGGACAAGGGGGCCAAAAATGGGGGGGAAAGGATGGGGAGGGGAGAGTCCAAACAAGAGCAAAGATGGGGGAAAGAGGGGTGTACAAATGAGGGGGGAGAAAGGAGATGGGGGGGAGTTCAAATGAGAGGGGGGGAAATATGAAGACTCATTCAGTTGCAGCTCTACTGGCCATTTTCCTCAGCTTGCTGGGCTGGACTGGAGGAGGACAAGGGAAGATGGGAGGTGTGGCTCTAGCCCACCTGCTGCTCTTTTCTGCTGTGATTGGTTGGGGTTGCTGGTTCCATTGTCCCTCCAGTAGGGATGTGCGAACAGATTGCGGTTCGGGTTCGGTCGTTAGGTTCGGTCTGGTTCTGTTCGGGCGTTAGGTTCAGGCGTTCAGGTCGGTCGCCGAGTTCAGGTTCGGCCGTTTGGTTCAGTTGTGTTCGGTTCAGGCGTTCAGAAAAAGGTATCGCGAGACCCCGTGATTGCGTTGGAAACCGGAAATTCGAGTACGTGCAGAGTTGTGTGGTGAGAGAGTGTGTGTTTGGCTGGCTGTTCAGTTCATGTGTTTTGGCTGTTTGTGTTTGGTTTGGCTGTGTTGTTTTGGCTGGTTGGTGAGTGTTGGTGTGTGACTGTTGTTGGTCGGAGTGTCTGTTTAAAAAAAAAAATGAAGAAGACTGTTGTCTTAATTCAATGGCTAGGGGCCAACGTGGTGCTCCCGGAGCTAGTGGTGGTGGTGGTAGAGGAGGAGGAGGAGAAGGAGGAGGAGAAGGAGGAGGAGGTCACTGCCCCAGCCCCTGGACCTTCGATGGTGGGGACCAGCTCCTCTGATGAGGAGCAAGCGATGGGCACAGGAGGTGCTGCCAGGTTTGTAAACTTTTTTCTTACTTTGAGGACAAGAAAGGCTCTATCCGTTAGAGCGAGCTCACTGATGTGCAGGTGGGTGCGTGGGTGGTGGGCATTAGTCAGGCACAAACATTGGGCATCAGCAGGTAGCAGCAGATGTCTGCCACAGAGATAGAGGGTACTGTACTGTAGGGTCTCTTCCAGCAGTCAGGCACGAGCACGAACAGCACCCCCACCCAAACATGTGCCTGCCAGCCATCCCTAGCAAGGGTCTCCACTCTCCAGGTGCCATCCCTACCTAGCACCCCCAAATACGGGCAGAATTTGCACGTGCCATCCAGGGTCTCTCCATTGCTATCCCTCCCTAGCAGCACCCCAAGGAGGGCAGGATTTGCACGTGCCAGCCAGGGTCTCTCAATTTGCCATCCCTAGCATCCCCTAGCAGCCCAAGAAGGGCAGGATTTTCACATCTCAGCCAGGGTCTTTCTAGTTGCCATCTCTAGCACCACAAGGAGGGCAGGATTTGCATGTGCCAGCCAGGGTCACAATCTCCCGTTGCCATCCCTAGCATCCCAAGGAGGGAGGACTAGAGGCATCATCATAAATGCATGATTTTACTTAGGTGTTGTTTATGTGTTCCTGTTTCAGAGAGGAATCAGATGCCAGTGCTGGTGCCACGCCATGCAGGACACCCAGACAGAGGTCACCAGTGCCACCTCCAGACAGTTGGTGGACAAGGTTCAATGTCTAGCGGTTTTATGAGAAGGGTGACGGAATCGCCATTTGCAAGGTAAGGCACGGGGGCTGGAACAACAGGGAATGGATTGCCCTATGACCTGTTAGGAACGGAAGTCCCCTGCAGAGAGAGATTGGCCACCCAGTCCACCCACTTGTGGAGACATAATGCAGGCAGGGCTTGACAGACCATTGGTCTGAAACAGTATGGCACTTCTTACGTTCCTATCTTTTTATGCTCTTTAGACCTACCACAAAAAGTTCAGGCTGCAGCGCAAGGGGACCACATCGGGGCTCATTGCCCATGTGGAGAAATGGCATGGTAGGAGAGTGAGGTGGTAGCCTGACTCAGGCATGGCCTGTCCTGGTGGAACATCAGCAGCGCTAGAAGAGACAGCGTCGAAGGCCTTCCCCTTCCCCCTCCTCCAGCTCCGCTGAGGAGTCCATTGAGGAGGAGAAGTCAGTCACAGTATGAGCTTTTAGGGCCCAAGTGGAGAGGCCCACCAGGGACTTAATGGGCAGCCTAAGGGTCATGGAGGACCAACTGGTGGCACGTTTCAAGGAACTGAAGGTATGGGAATGCCAGGTGAAGGCGTATTCTCAGTACCTCCAGATGGAGATCCAAAGCTTGAACCTGTACCGGCACTCGGTCTCCAAGTGGCAGGAGGCCGTGGCAGGGGCTGTGGAATTTGACAAAGAAAACGGCTACCAAATGCCACAGGATGTGCCCACCCCTAGGGCCCATGAACCCATTTTGCCTTTCCCCATGTTCTGGGGGACAGGTCCACATAGAACTAAGTTACGTTTCCTTTATTTTTTATATATATAAATGTTTGGTTTTGGTTTTATAAAGTTGTGTGTTGTTGTTAAAAATGTTTTAATAAAAGTTATATTTGTTGTTACAAGCTTTGTTTGACGTGTCCAATCTTTTATCCCTCTGCACTGAAGTTCTGGCTGACAGGTGGCAGAATCTCATACAGCTTGTCGATCCCGACCAGCAGCACCTGGCACCACATGTAACGTAGTTAAGGTATTAACCCAAAGATGTGCCAGGCAGCAGCAGGGTCTCAACTTGCAGACAGCCCCCCAGGAGGGGCAAGGCTTGTGTCTGTGCAGGTGTGCCAGAGAGAAAGAGAGACAGGCTCTTTTGGCAGTGGGCATCCACGGGTGGGTGCGGAGGAGTAGGCTGGTGGAGGGGAAGACTTGCAGGTGGGTGATGGTGCCCGCTGCCCAGTCAGGCGTGAGCAGCAGCAGCACCCAGAATGGAGTGACAGCCCCCCGTGACTGGAATGATAGTCCCAGAAAATTGTTGATAGTTCCTGGGACGGGCAGGCATGACTGCTTCAGGTACAGTGGAATTACAGCCTAAAGCCTATGGGAGTTGAACGATGTCCCTAGAATTAGTGCATTGTTGGGCACACTTCATTCAATCGTGCGATAGGTAGGTATAGGTAGGAACGCGCACAGGCAGGGACATAATACATTCCACGTTTTGTTATATTCCATCTCATTCTGGTAGGTTTGCTGCTTCTGGATATGGGCATTGGGCACAGATGGGAGTTCTTCCTGGTTCTGGCAGGTGGCAGCTTGAGCTGGCCTCCCCTCCACCC
>QEPC01000842.1:142018-153164 GCA_003113815.1 Sphenodon punctatus
CCAGGGCTGTCAGCCCGACCACCCTGGCGAGATCTTCCATTGCGCCCATTGAGCGCAATGGAAGGCTCAGCCCCTCCCTCCACAGCACGTCCCATATGTGCTGTGGACAGAGGAGCTCAGCTGCCCCAATAGGAAAACGCTTTGGGCGGCTGAGCTGCTGAACCTTTTTGTCCCTTCGGGGACCCCACTCCCTCTCCCAGTGGAGTGGGTGAGTCCCCGAAGGGAGAACAGGTTCAGTGACAGCTACAGCAGCCTCTGCAGCAGCTCAGAGGCTGCTGTAGCTGTCAGAAACGGCAGCGCGGTTCTTTTTTAAAAAACACAACAAACTAAAGCTGCAGCGGTCCCCCTGCAGGGATTTCGGGGGCAACGCCCATAATTTCCTGCAGGAGGAGCCACGCCTGCTCTTCCCCCCTCACTCAGAATCTCTTCCCTATATAAGTTAGTTCCCTGTAACTAAGTGAAGCACGTGCACCTGCAACTTCTCAACCTCATGAATGTACTCTTGACTCTCCCAATGTTCATGTCTCCCTTGTCTCCCCATCCCTTGTCTCTCCTAGACTGTAAGTCCCTTGGGGTAGGGACCTATCTACAACTGTTGATTGTACAGTGCCAGGTACACTGTTGGTGCTATATAAATAATCAGTAATAGGAAGGCAGGGAAAGGGAGACCTCTCAACAGCTCTTCAAACTCAGGAAGACTGAAGCTCATCATGCTAGGGAAGAGCAAAGCTCATCACAGAGGTTAGCGATACAGGGGGAAGAACACAGAGGCTGAGGGCATCGGAGTGGAGCAAGACCTGGGCTACAAGGGAGCTGGGACTAGGGCTGCAAGGAAGCAAGGAGCAGGTCAGAGATGAGGGGAAACAAAGGGGAGTCAGAGAGCTAAGAAACCAGGAGGGAAATCATGAGCCAAGAAATCAGGAATCAGAGCCAGGAGTCACAGGGAAAGGAAGAGGAACAGAGGGAGACAAGGCACCAGAAGCCAAATGGTCAGAAACCAAAGAATCAGGAAGAAAAGAGGGAGGGAGCCAAGAATCAGGAATCAAGGAGCCAGAGTCAGAGTCAGAGCAGGGGCAGGGCAGGGCAGGGCAGGACCAAAGATTGGAAGCCAGGAATCAAGGAGCTGGGGGCCAGGGTCATTGGAATAGTGAGGAAAGGAGGAGTTCTGCCCAACTTCCTGTTGCTGCTAGCATGCTTTTATACTGCTGGCAGCCAACCAGGAAGCTGTGAGGCAGGGCAACAGCAAAGGTGGATAGGAGGAGAGATGGGAGCATGACAAGAACTGGGAGAAGACATGGGAAGAAGAGTCTGGGCAGGAGAACAGGTCTGGGTGGTGGCACCAGCAACTTGGCTAGTGCTCTGGCAACATGGAGGATGGGGGTTCAAGGCCAGGGACCCTACAGTATTTCCCCCCCCCCCCCCGGGGCACACTGTGGGCACCACCGGCCTGCTTTATGACAGAAACACAGGATTGGATGGGGAACCAGACATCCCACAACATCCTGGTGTGTCAGCTTAGGCCGTATGTCTCAGACTCAGATATAGCCACAGTCATCCATGCTTTTATTACCTCGAGACTGGACTACTGTAACACACTCTACGTGGGGCTACCCTTGGGGCTGGTTCGGAAACTGCAGCTAGTGCAGAATGCAGTGGGCCATCTCTTGACTGGGACGGGCCGACGTGAGCACATTACACCAGTGCTTCGCTCTCTGCGCTGGCTGCCAGTAGCTTTCCGGGCCTAATTCAAGGTGTTGGTGCTGACCTTTAAAGCCCTAAACAGCTTGGGCCCCACCTACCTGCAGGACCGCCTCACACTCCGGGTCCTGGATCAGCCCCTGTGGTTGGCTGGGGGTGCCCTCCTTGGGGTCCCCCAGGTTTCCCGGGTGTCTACCATGAGGAGGGTGTTCTCAGTGGCCGTGCCACAGCTGTGAAACTCCCTCCCGTTGCAGGTCTGCTTGATTACCGACCTCCCCTCTTTCTACAGATAGTGTAAGATCTGGCTTTTCCACCGGGCCTTTATCGAGGGAGATGGGGTGGGTGGGTATGGCTTTTTAGATTGTTTTAATTGTAGTTTTATTACTGTGTATTTTAATATGTTTTTTAAATGTTGTTAGCCGCCCCGAGATGTCTGAGACAGGAGGGGGTGGCATATAAGTTTTAATATAAATAAAATAAAATAAATAAATAAGGGTGGAGGCCAAGGCTGCAGAAGGAGACAGGAAGGGATACAGAGGTCATGAAACAGACACGGTGGAACGCAGCACAGACAGGGTGAGGCATGAGACAAATGGGACGAGGCACAGATTGGACAGGACAAAGCACAAGACAGGCCATTGAGACACAGGACAACGAGGGACAGGACAAGGAACAAGATGGACAAGACAAAGAGCAAGATGAAGGAGAGAAGCAAAAACCTGTGGGTGCAGGGTGGGGGCACAGCTGAGCAGGGTCTGTTGATGGGAGGAGAGCCAGACCCACCACCTGGGGCACCCCTAGTTGTGGAGTTGAAATCAAGGCCTCCAGAGCAGGAACTGGCAGAAACATCACAGGAGCTTCCAGCAACAGCTGAGCAGTGAATGCAGACACTAGGGTCTCAGGAGCTGCTGGCAGCAGCCAGGGAGTGGGCTCTGGAGCAGATGGCAATGGCAGCTGGGCAGTGGGTACAGGTTTAAGAGTCTCAGGAGCTGACGGTGATGGCAGTCAGGCAGCGGACACAGGTTTGAGAGGCTTAGGAACTGCTGGTGATGGCAGTCAGATAATGGGCTCTGGAGCTGCTCGTGATGGTGGCTGGGTGGCAGACACAGTATCAGACTTGGCAGGAGCAGGTTTTATGGGAACAGACTTCAGAGGCACGGCTGCTGGCATCGGCAACTGGACAGTAGGCAAGGAGACCAGCAACTGAGGTGCAACGGCCAACTTCCAAGGCATCAGGAGGTCTGGGGACAGCTTCTTAATAGCTGAGCTTCTGGAGGACTGGGGTGAGTGCATGGAGGTGGCAGGCTTCATACATTGCCACCTCCTGATAAATTTCCTGCTGCCAGAAGGTGGGCTTGGGCACCTCTGGGTCCCCCTGGCAGTGTGCCAACACCCTGTAGTAGGTGAACTGAGCTACTGAACTGGGCTCCTCCTGTGGGAGGGGCCCCTCCCGATGTGTGTGTGTGTGTGCGTGCATGTGTGTGTGAGTGCATGTGTGTGTGTGAAGAGAGAGAAACGTGTGTGAGAGAGGGGAGTGTTTGAGTCTATATGTGAGAGGGGGTTGCTCACTCCTCCTCTCTTCCATGGTTGTCCCCTCTCCCCATAGCTCCCCTCTTCCCCTGTTCCCCATGGCTCCTGGAGGGGAGGAGGGAGCCACCACCACCAGTCCTCCCAGAAGACCTATGCCCAGTAGCATCTGAGGTAGGGGCCACCCGGCCAAGAAAATACCTTTCCCCCTCCTCTCTCAATCTGAGCACCCAGACAGCCCTATCCCCTCCCCTAATGTTCTTTATATGCAGTGCTGTCCTCCCCTTCCTGCCATTCCTTCTTTGTGTTGGTGGGGTGGGGGCACTGTGGGAGGAAAGTTGGGGAGGATTAGACGGGGGGACACTCTGTGGGGGATATTGGGGTGGTGGGTGGATCTGTGAGATAGACGTGGCATGGGGGTGCTGTGTGGGGGAAAGTTAAGGGGTAAGTAGGGTGCTGATAAGGTGTGTACACAGACATGAAGGCAAATTATGTAAATTATGCAAATTTAGGCCTCTCACTAAGACATCACACATGGCCCTGCAAACCTTGGGGCCAGCAGCCCTGCACTGATAAAAGAGCAACCTGAAATATGAGAACTCAACAAAAATCTTTGATGCTAAATGAAAATGCTTCCCACTTTGTGCTGAGCATCGAAACTTTGTTTGAACTGCTTGTGCAGTCCCATCCCTTCCCCACCCCCCCACCCCCCCAATCATTCCCGAGCCATTTTCACTCTGGCTTTCAACGGTTGGCTTACTTGACTTTCTTTGTGATGCTTGAAAACACCAGTAGCAGCACCATTTAATTAGATGAGTCTAATCCAACCTGAGATTCTGCAGCGCTGTAGCAGCTATAAACCTACAATCATTATCATATAAACCCAACATGTTAGCATTGAACATCACCTGGATTTGCATTTGACGTGCAAATATGCAGGCAGCCACCCTAATTTCGGTAGCACACCTAATTATTATGGCAAATTGTGAGGGGGCTGGAAATGAATGGAATTGGGGCTTTATCAATGTGACTAATCTTAAGGCTGTTGCTGATTCACTCTACAACACGGAAAAAAAGAAAAGCCAGTATGTTTAATTGATCAGACCTTGCCCATTGTCCTCATTTTGTGGGATGGGACTAGGCTAAGCAATTCAACTGGCTGCCTATTGTCTTCCGGGCCCGATTCAAGGTGTTGGTGTTGACTTATAAAGCCCATAAACGGCCTGAGCCCAGCTTACCTGTGGGACCACCTCATGCCTTGGGCCATGGTACAACCCCTGCGGTCGGCCAGGGACACCTAACTCGAAGCTCCCCAGGTTTCCCGGGTGGCGACGATGGGGAGAGCATTCTCGGTGGCCGCTCCTAGGCTGTGGAACTCCCTCCTGACAGAGGCCTGCCTGGCCCTGGACCTCTCTTCTTTCTGAAGACAGTGTAAGACCTGACTGTTCCGCCGGGCCTTTGGGGAGAGAGATGGGGAGGGCAGGTCAGGGTTAGGCAGGAGTGTTGGGTGGTCTGTTCTTTTAATGAGTTAATAAGTTTTAATTTTTATAATTGTTATGTATTTGATTGTAATTGTTGATTTTTATTTTAAACTTCTGAAGTGTATTTTAAACATTGTTGTGAACCTCCCCGAGCTGCTATTGTGAGCAGAAGGCAGCGGACTATAAATGCTTCAAATAAATAGTGTTCCTGTTTTGGGAATAAATATTGTGTTTACCCTGTCCTGTACAGTAATCAATTGCCTTCCATCAAAACAAAATTAACAATGGATTAAAGAGGAAAAAGGGGGGAAAGACATTGGGAAGAATTTTCTAACTACCAAGACAGTTGAGCTGTGGAATAAGTTGCCAAGGGAGGTTCTGAAGGCCCCACCACTGGAGGCCTTAAAAACAGGTTAGACAGACATCTCCCAGGGATGGTGTAGGTACTGTGGCTCCTGCTTGATGGCAGGTGTCTAGAATAGATAACTCTTGGAATTCCTTCCAGCTTTCTGATTCTAAGACAAAAGACCCCATCTCCACCAACATGGTGACGCCATGTTCAATACTATAGCAGTGATGTATCAAACTTGTGAGTCCATAACAGGAAGGTTCAGGGAAGGCAAAGTGCTAAACAACAATCCAGTTTCTGTGCAAAGAAAACAGCACTGGAGAAATAGCAAGTACCCTAGGGCAGTGCAACCAATCTTTATCACTCTGGGAACTAGCAAAATTGCACCTAAAGATTATGGACCATTTGAAATGGGGTGGGGGCGGGAGGCCTTCTATCTAGCAGGAGCAGCACTCCTACACCTGACCTTCTATTGGGGGGCAAATACCAACCTTTGTATTAGCACTGCAATACACCCTTACCTGACCTGGCCAACCATTTGACATATGGTAAATGTGAAGCTTTTTTACATAGCCAGTTGGATGCCAGACAACCCATCACTCCAGAGACTTTTCTGGGCAATGGGGTCTTTTTCCTTTTTGAAACCTATTTAATGATTTTAAGATTGTACCTTTTAACCATGATTGCATATTTTAGTCTGTTTTCATTTATTGCACTTTTTAAAAAAAATTAGAATGGTTGACTGATTTTTAATTTTTGTTTTTGTTCACTGTCTGACTGGCACAATATGGCCTAACTGCCTTTGTGCCATAAAATGCCTCAGCTCACCACCACCTCTGCCACTCCTGGCCATCTCAAGCCAATTGTTAGCCGCCCCGGGCTGCCTGGCAGGAGGGGTGGGGTATAAATCTTTTAAATAAATATCAAACTAAAGAATAGAGCCAGACTCTTCAACCAAACCATGGTTGACCAATTGACTAGGAGAAAATAGCACCTTGCTTCTAAGTCTCCCCCTCTAGGAGCTCCATTCTGACAACAATGGGTATTTTCAGACGTTACGAGATCATGTTCAACCACAGTGAACCACACTCAATCCCATGGCGGGGTCAAAGCACCCTGAACATCTGTTCGGCATCCGCCAGATGTTCACCACAGTCAATACCCACATGGGGTCAAAATCAACCACGCTTCTGGACCTCCAGCCTGGACCATCTCCGAAAGCGTGGTCAAAGAGATTCCAAACGGGAAACAATAAAAAGTAATGTCTGGACAGCAATCACTGGCTGGAATCAAGCAAAATGATTCCCAGCCGGGGACAAAGCACGCAGAGTTGCTGCCAGGCAACCAGCAACAGCACAGGCCGTGGAGGGAGATTTAAAGGGCACACAGCAGTAGGAGAACGTGGCAGGATGGAGTGAGGCGAGAGGCAGAGGAGAGCGGAGTGAGAGAGAGCGAGGGAGGAGGAGGAGGAGGAGGTGGAGGCGCAGGCGGGAAAGGAGGTGGTCGTGCTGCACATGCAGGAGGTGGAGGGAAAGCAGCAGCAGCAGCCACAGCCGGGACAGGCTGCCCCGGGGACATCGACCGGACCAGGGGAGGAGGCACCCCAAAAACGGGTAAGGGAAATGAAGGGGAATGGATCCGGCAGCACAGGGGCACCAGGGGGGGGCAGGGGACTGGCCGGCTGGCCAGCAGGTGGGGAGGAAGGGGCAGGGACACGAGAATGGGGCAAACCAGCTACTAAACAACCCGCCCCCTTTGTGTTCCACAGACACACAAACAGGCCTGGGAGGCCGAGCCGCCGGAGGACACGGGCCCTGCCCGGGCGGAGGAGGAGGAGGTGCATCTCAGCGGTCTGGATGCGCGGCTGATCAGTGTGAGCACGATACCACTCATCACAGAGCTCAAGAAGCATCCCGCATGCACCCAACCTGTCCTGCTCCATGGTGAGGTCAGCCCTGGGGGTCCGCTGGCGGCCCTGATATAGACTGGGATGGGCATTCCCCCACCCCCGACTTCCTGTGCTGGCTCCTGCAGGGTGGGCGGTCCGGGGCGGCTGGTGCGTGATATTGAGCGCACCTGCTGTCCCTGGTGGGAGCCGTAAGCACAGGCCGGCACGCACCCGGGTGTGCAGGCTGCAGCTGCATGTCTCCTGTCATCACCTCCCACCTCTCCCTGTTTGCAACATCGTGTCCTTGCTGGCCTGATTAGTGTGTCAGCTGTCCTGTCAGTGTGCTCAGTTCCTGCAGCTGTTCTGGGTCCGCACCCCACGCCTCGCTCTGTTGCCATACATTGTTGCGGCCTGTGGCTTTCTCAGCCAGTCTTGGTGCCCCCCCCAGAGCTCCCTCCCGCCCCTGGAGGGAATGTGGGCCCCCCTGTCCATGGTTTTATTCTCCCTGGAGTGCTGGACCATGGCTGGCTGTGCTTCCACCGGCTCTCGGCTCCCATGGGGCCCCCCATCCATGGTCCTTCCGCGAGACCATGGCCCTGTGTGACCTGTGGCATACTCCAGCGGTGCAGTTGCTGCTGAGCTACCCGGACAGCCTGTCAGGTGCTTATGCGAGCCTGAGCTCTGGCCTTCGTTACTTCGGCTATGAGGTGAGTGCCCGGGATTGCCGGCTGCATGCTTTTCCTGATGGGCACATCCCGGAAATGAGGTGCTCACATGTGGCTTGGTCTGTGGGAGAGACCATGTCCGCCCTGTCTGTGTGCAGCCTGGCCACCTACACGGTCTGTCTGGCAGAGGGGGGCCCTGCCTTGGCCGTGTCCTACTTTGGCTGCGTTCACGGGGGCCGTGGGTACCAGCGCTCCCGTGGGGTGGTGTATCATTGACTGTTGGAGCTGGGTCAGCTTCCGTGGCCCCCTGATGCTGACTGCTGCATGTCCAAGCCTACCACGGCAGAGCTGTCGGTGCTTTCGGGTGTGTGGTCCCATTCCGATGTTCATCCGGGTCTCTCCATGCAGGATCCCTTTGAGGCTTACTACCTGATCACCCACCGCATGTCCGTGCAGGGGTACCACCGGGGCATGCTTCATTGGCCCCACCTCATTCACCAGGCAGGGCACCCGGCCCTTGGTCCCTTCGTGGCCCCCAGCAACTGGCTGTGAGTCCCCCTGTGATTCCCGGACCCCTGTTCCTGGCCCCCGTGTGGGCTCCTGGCTCCGCCCTGCCACCGTGGCCCACTGCCTGCTCCCTCCTTGCTGTCCCAGCCAAGCTGCTGTGCTGCCTGCTCCCTGGGGTGTCGCTGGGCCTGCCTCTGGCTCCGGGCCACTTCCGCACACACCCCCATCTTCCTCTGTCCCCAGTGTTCCCCTCCGTGGCTGCCGTCTTCATTGTCCACCTCCGGCATTCTGACCGCCCCCTCGTCTCCCCAGGGTGCTGCCAACCATCCTTGTTCACCTGTGCCTCCTTCTGTGCCTCCGCCCCCCCCGCCGGGTGCCTATGTGTTCTCGGAGTTCTGGGGCCCCCAGATTGGCCCCCCCGGCTTCCTCCCAGGGGGTGTTTGTGACTTTGGACCTGCTTCACTGCCCTGGGCCTCCTGTGTCCCCTGCATCACTATCTCACCAGCGCTTGGGTTCCGAGTGTGCCTCCTGGACTGTTCCCGTCCCGCTCCGTGTTCCGTGTGTGCTCCCGCTGTGCCTGTGCCTGGACTGCCTAGGGTTCCCCCCATTCTGGGACTGCCTGTGTTGCTGTGGGGGTGCCCATGCAGGCTGTTCTTTATTGGGGGTTCTGGTTGCCATTGCCTGTGTGTCTGTTATGTGTGGTACCTGGGCAGCTCTCCTCCCTCTTCCCCCTCCCTTCCCATTTTCCTTGTGTGGGCATTCCCTTGTGTCCCTTTTGGCTTCCTTTGTCATCAGGGGGCCATGTCTGTGTCCCGCCCCTCCCTGGCTCCTTCTGGGTGTTTTGATCATGGCTGAGAATCGACGTCACGTCTGTTGCGCCGCCCCGGGCCGTAATCTGGCAGCCCGATTCCCTGCCATGGTCCCGCTCTCATCACGTCTGTTCAGGGCTTTTATTGACCACGGGGGGTGGTTGTTCGGTTCACCCCCGCCGGGAATCCACTGTTGTGACTCCGGAATGTGTAACATCTGAAATCACCCAATATTCTAAAGGAAAGATCACATGCATAGTCATAGCTGAGGAAGTCATCCCAGATCTAACCTGTGGCAACTGGGCTGCAGATTGGCACCAGCCCATGAAAGATGGTTGCGAACATCTGTGGTAGATTGGACAAACTGTCCTTTAAAAGTGGCTTCTTGTGATGCAAGAGCAGCTCTTTAACCTATTTTAATATTCAAGCAATTAAGCAGATCCATTCTAATCTGCCTGTGTTGCACCTGACCTCTAACCCTTTAAATCAAGAGCATGTTAGCTGTCCAGCAGTAAAATCACAGCTTTCATCAACATGTATTCTACATAGTATAATCATTCACAATTGTAGGCTTTGTCACTGGCTGACTGGACATACATCCAAATACTATTCCAACTATATGAGTGCTTGTTTCGTGTCCACCACTTTCAATGTTAACCGCATGTTTACAATCTGATCCTCAAGACTAGACAGGATTAATATTTTGTGTAAAAATTTCAAAGGACCTTTCCCTTTTGGGTACCTTTTTTATTTGCAAACTTTCAGTCTGCTCAATGGACAGCAGAGAGGGTGAGATTTTTTTCTTCTTCACCTGTGGTTGTTTTTGGAATACAAATCTTATTCCTGGTCACAAGTAAGTAGTCACAACATTTTGGACTCACAATTTGATTTGCAGTATATATTGCCGTTGCAAAACAGCACTTCTGGTCATAAGTCAAAATCCATCCCAAGCAATGCAGCTTGCTGGACTAGTGTGATTAAAAGACACACCCGTTTCTGATGCCTACAATGTACAAGGGAGTGATATGACCAGTATGGCACCCGACCACCTTTGGCTTCCCCGGCCCAATGGATCAGGCTCCCATTTCCACCTGGGAGAACTGGAGTCAAAGAATTGATCTGATACCAAGATACATTTTTAGAGATGTGGGTAGGGTATCTATCATTCAGAGGTCGAGCATTTGCCACCTGCAGGCCCTGTGATGAGTGAGGTATTTATTAATCAGGGGCCACATGTAAACCCCGAAAGGGCTAGGTACTATTATATAAGAGCCGAGCATTTGCTATGTAAGGGTAAGATTTTATCACCCTTGTGGTGAAATATTAACTATGTAAGCCAGATACAGGTAAGTTTTTATAGGGGGAATAAGTTTGGTAAAATAATTTTGTATTTCAGGTAAGTTTAGAATATTGTATTTGTATGAAACCCATTTTGAAATGTGTTGTGTTTGTTTGTTTGTTTGTTTGTTTGTTTTTATTGTGTATGGTGCATGGCAAAAGCTGAACCAATAAGTACTTACTTATTTACTTACTTATTTATGAGATGTAAGTCCAGTGCCTTAACCACTCAAGCCACTGCATCTCCTGAGTCATCATTCATTCATTCATTCATTCATTTAAATGTTTATCACGCCCTTCCCTAAAAAAGGCTCAGCAAGAAAAGAGGTGATATAGAAGTTCAAATCCGGTAAAGGAGACTCCAAGCATCAGAAGAAGTTACCAAAGATTTATAGATTGTGAAACTCATTTAACCTCCTTCTCTTGATGCTACAAATGTCTGATCAGTGCGCCCTTCCCTTATTCTTCCTAGATTTCACAGCTTCAACTCTGGAGACGATGGGCCGTAAGGAAGAGGATGATGGCAGTTTCTGGAAGAAACAAACCAACAACATCCGCAAAACCTTCATTTTCATGGAGGCCCTTGGATCGTAAGTACTAAGTGTCATGGCTTCTCTCTGGTCTGCCCCAAATAATAATTATTTATTATTGTTTATTTGTGTGTGTGTGTATGCATGTGTGTGTGTGTATATATATATTCGCTTCTCCCTCCATAACATTGCTAAGATTCGTCCTTTTCTCTCTGTCTCCTCTGCCAAAACTCTTGTTCATGCTCTAGTCATCTCTCGCCTCGATTACTGTAACCTCCTTCTCACTGGCCTTCCCCGGTCTCACCTTTCTCCCCTCATCTCTGTCCAAAACTCTGCTGCCAGGGTCATCTACCT
>QEPC01000842.1:156555-185210 GCA_003113815.1 Sphenodon punctatus
TCCCTTGATGCCGCACAGACTGCTCCACCGGTTGTCGCCGCGCTTCTGCTAGGCCATCTACTTTTTTCTCCAGCGTCTCGAAACGACCCATAAATGCATTAAGGGTCTCCAAAACCGCTGCGAGCTGGTTGCCTCGCGCTCGCTGTGCTGGAGGCTCCTCCACGCTGTCCCTCTGTGGAGACAATTGGCGCCTTCCCCCTTGCCTGGGCGAGGGGGAAGGCACAGCCGGGCGCATAGCCTGGTCTGCTGGGGCTGATTGCCCCGGATCCCTGCCCTCCTGTACAGTTGCAGGGGTTAAACCCTCTGCTGCTACCTCATTTGGGCCACTCTCCACCCTATACCGGGCCGGGGGCTGCACCATTCGCGTGCTGGCCCTTGTCCCGCTGATAGGCCCTTCCCCCTCGGCCCCCCTAGTTGGGGCGCGCTCATTTTCATCCTCTCTCTCTGTACCTACCTGCCCGCCTGTGGTCACACTACCACCTTCCATCTCGGGAGCCAATCCGTCCCCCCCATCGATCCCCATACCATGGTGCCGGTCGCTGGGGGGCTGTTCCTGTGTCGCCAGGCTATTTATGGTGGCCTCACATCCACTCATTCGGGCCTGAAGTGCTTCGAGTACCTCCTCAACCCTCTTGGACAGGGGCTTTTTGGCCAGGCCTTTACCTTTCTTACCCCCACTACCCTTGGCCATGACCACTGCTCTTCACAGCCTCCCTTCCTTTAAGACTGCACTCCCCGCGGCAGTGGCCACTTAACCAGGATGTTCAGCCTACAGCCTTGCCAGTTCCCCGCCCGGCGCCTTTTGTATTGGCGCTATTGGTGAAGGGGTCTGGCCCTTGTGCCCCTCAGTGGACTCGCCTGCCCAACTCCTGGCCCTTTGAGTCTCCCCCGCTTGGTGCTGGGGGTCCCTTTATGCTGCCTGGCCTCACTTACCTGTGATTTGAGGCCCTCTGCTGCTGCCACTCCTCACTGTTAATGTACCCCTTGCACCCCTGGCCCTTCTTGGGCTCCGTTTCAGGCTCGACTCGCGCACCGTGACCCCCTCTGGGCGCCCTATGCGGCTGGCCCACCCTGCCCCCTCCTTCCGTTGGGGGCCTACGATATTAAGGCTCAATCAGCCTTTATTTCTAAGTTTTTTCTGGCCCTGACCCCCCGCTCCTCAAATCAGTGTCGGGGCAGAGCTCCACGCTGTTTTTGGCTCCGTTGCAGGCGCGGAATGGCCGCTTCGCGCCTGTTCCCAAGATGGCGGCCGTGAAGTCTCACCTCGCGAGACTTCGCCCCAGGCCGCTTGCTCCGACGACGTCCCTGCCGTGTGCCCCGCCCACAGCTTTCTTCGCTCACAGCTAGTGGGGGGGGGACAAAAACCGCCGCCGCGAGAGCCGCTACCCGTGCCGGGCAGGGCCACGCGGCGACGGGGCAAGTAAGAGACCCAATTTTCTCCATTCCATCTGGAATTGAAAAGAACCACAAAGGCACTAATCAAAGTACACAATTAAACACAATAAAATATATCAAATTATAAACTTACCCAGGTGTGGGTTTTTCAAGGACAATTTAGAATATCAGCTAGGGACTAAACATCAAAAAGCCATGAGGTTTAATATGATTAAATAATTTGATTAAATAATAATTTATTATTATTAAACAAATAATGTGGATTGCACCTCTTTGGCTCCTCTTACAAACTGTTCATCATCTTTTCTTGTTATCGTTAGCTTTCATTATTGGACCATTATTAGTCTCTTTTCTAGAATTCAATAAATGAATTGATTGTATAAGATCTTTAGGTTGAAGCTCTTTGGTACTATTTCTGCACCTACAAGCCTTATTTGCTGATCTATCTATTACAAGCAGCCATGGGTGGGTGCCATGGCAACCCCCCCATGCTGGGAGGAGCCGGGGTCAGGAACAGACATTCCTGCCCAGTCCTTCCCATTTTGGCCCAGCTGGGCGGCTGCCCGACTGGGCCAGAGTTATGTCTGTACGTTCCAGGCCCACCAGATGTAGACTTGGAACAAACCTCACCTACAGTGGCAGATGGGTTTGGAATGTGGGTTCGCTTTGATCCGGGCCCATAGTCCAGGCACATTCGCCACCCCAGGCAGATGAGGCGGGTTTGTTCCAGGCCCACATCTGGCGGGCCCAGAACAAATGTACAGACATGACGCTGGTCTGGTCAGGCCAAAGCAGGCCTAACTGAGCCAGTGTCAAGTCTGTTAACAACCAAGGAGAGGGGCACACAGGGAGAGCCAGGGATACATTCATGCAGTGGTGTAACCAAGGTCTCTCAGATGAGGAGGCACCTGGGTGGGCACTTTCATCTAGGAAGTGGTCCCACTAGGTGAATGAGCGAGGGAAGGGGTAAGCACATGGCGACAAATATAACTAAGATTTGGCAGTTGAGGGGAAAGATTTGTTATGTTTTACAAAAAGTAAAGTTAAAACCAGTGATTTAATCATGAATATTTTATTATGAACAATTAAGAAATTGTTGAAAGACTGAGTTTTACATATGACAACTTACATAAGTCTAAACTTGACACAAGGTCAACTTTGCAACAATGCAACAAGTGCAACAGGTCTGACAGAATCTTGGCATACTGCATAAGCTAGCTAAAATACTTTAAAACAAAATAAAAATCAGTGTTTGAAGTGGCCAAATGTCACGCCTGCCCCCAGGTTAGGCAGCAAGAACAGTAGCACTCTGGACATTCTGTAGGATTATTCGTAATGCAAAAGGTATGGAGAACCCTTATTGCACAGAGATGCATTTTGTAATACAAATGTGGCACTGACTGAAAATTTATATTGAAATCGCTGACAGAATGATATTCCAAACAATTTTAGTATAGTTTATAGTTCCTTAAATCCTATTTTAAACAAGCAGAATTCATCTGTTGTTATGTAATTAAGAAAATCTGTCAACTAGTTCATCCATATCAAACCCTTGAGCCCTTTGGATATTATAAATATATGGCTACTATTACGGCCAAAACAGCAAGCCTCTGATTTGTCGTGGTATTCCACAAACAGTCTTTTATTTTGAAAAGCTCCTTTCACAGGATGCAGGTGTGGCAGGTACTGCAAGTGCAGTGCAAGTTTGCCGATAACATGGGAAATGCATCTTTGAAAGGCTCTGAGAAGCTGGGAAGTTATGCTTTCCTTGTTACATAAAGGATGACCATATAAAGAGAAGTGTAGATCAGCAATCTGGGGGTGAAGAGCTAACGTAACCTGATGGAAGAGGTAGGTTTTCTTTCAGGAGGGATGTGCATGTTGAGAAGGAGCGAGCAGTGTGTATGTGCTCAGGGAGGAAGCAAGTAAGTACGGTTGCGGTGACCTAGAATGCAAGGTAGAAATTCAGGCAAGCAAGTGTCGAGCGTAGACATGTCAGGGTCATGATCCTCTGGCTGTTTAGCACTAGTGCTAGCACTTAGCTCTGACGTGAGTGACCCTGAAGTGATTGGGACTTTCACTGGCACTAAAGGTAGCTTGAATAGTAACCAGCTTTGTGGATAATATTATTTCAGTGTTCAAAGTCTTTTACAATCCTCCTCTAGGTCACCCTCGCAACAACCCAGTGAGGCAGATCATTATTATTCCCATTTGACAGATAGGGAATGGCAGCTGAAAGACATTGACTTGCCCAAGATGGGATTTGAATTCTTGTCTCCTAGGTCCAAGTCATTAGCCTCTAAGCCAGATGTGGGAGACCTTTTCCCTCCCAGGAGCCACTTTGAAAATGAATGCAAGTGCCAAGAGCCACATAGAGGTTGGTGTGCCTAGTAGGGATGGGACTATCAGTGAATTATCGGTTACCGGGTTTATTGGTATCGGATTAATCCGATATCAGATTTATCGGTATCGGTATATCGTTTTTTTAACATTACTGATTTTTCGGGTATTTAACATTGCGGTCATTTTTTAAATGGCCGCAATGTTAAAGATCCGAAAAATCGGCAATGTTAAAAAAACAATATACTGATATTATTGGTATTATCGGATTAATCTGATATCGCCAGTTATCGGCATTATCGGATTAATATGATACCAATAGTCCCATCCCTAGTGCTTACCATGTATACTCAATAAAAGGAGGGCCCAGCTCATGGATTTGTGCCATAGATCTGTCCCCTATCCTTGTGTGCAGGCCCTCAGCTCTGCTCCTTTACCCTGAGCTCAGTTTTATCAGTGCTCAGAGGTAGGAACTGGATATAGGGGCCAGATCTAGGAATTGAAAAGGGGCCACACAAAACACCTGCCATGGGCCGCATTTGGCCCACGGGCCGGAGGTTCCCTGCCCCTGCTCTAGGCTACACAGGCTTTCTAATACATAGATACATACATAACAAATATGCCGCATCCAGGAGGTCACTTTGTGTTCACCCAGCTGTTCATTGTGCCTAGAGGCTGATGAGCACAGGGACCTTTACCACCATTTAGTACTGTGTGTGCTAGAGAGACCTGTACCTGGAAAAATCCATGCAAATTCTCATTTGTGCGTGCCCCTTCCAGAAGGAGTGCAAGAAAAACAGAAAAAATGAAAGATGTTTGGCCAGCAAAAGCCAAAAAAGTGTGGGCGTGCTCACTGTTTTGTATCTTTATGACAGATGTATCAGTACAAGATCTGTGTGTGAACTGGCCTTCAGTTTGTTTAGTGGAAGCAGGTCAGGCTATTAGTGAGGGAAGGTACCACCTGACAACCCAAGGACCGTGGCAGCATCCTCATGCCTTAAAGACTAATGTACACAGCAGAGGAGGGTCCTCTCTAGATTGCCAGTGCCAACCTTTTGAATTTATCATGTTTTGGGTGTTTTCTTAAAACCCTACATGCTGAAATCAAGGGAGTTTCAGCTCTCATTAGAAAATTCTAGTTCTGATGTCCTGTGCTCTAAAGGGTCAGAAGAAGCTAAAAGACAAACCCAAATTTTAAAGCAACTTGATGATTTTTAAGCCAATTTCATAGTATTCTAGAGCCTAATTAAAGAATTTGATCATTTAGGGTCAGCAACCCTGTATCTCCAACAGGCCCCGCCTCCCTTCCTGAAGCTTCATTGCCTCTGCAACTTCTGTTACCATAATTCTAGCTACTATTATTTATGTAGCACCAGCAGTGTAGCTGGGGCAATACAGTTGTTAAATATAGACAGGGTCCCTGCCCTGAGGAGCTTACAATCCAGAAGACACAAGAGAAGAGATACAAGGGAGGGGGGAACAGAGGGAAAGACAAGGATAGATTCATGAAGTTAAGAGGTTGCAGGTGTACATGCTTAGCTTAGTTACATAGGAGAAGGGGACCTTGGATAAGTTAGGAAGGGGACTAAGGAAATGAGGAGCTAGGGAAGGCCTGACGGAAGAGGGAAGTTTTCAGGAGGGATTTGAAGGCTGGGAGAGAGGGAGTGGAGCGAATGTACTCGGGGAGGAAGTTCCAGGCATTGGGGGTGCAAGGGAGAAGCAGAGAATACGTTTCAAGGAGCAGGAGAGTTGTGAGCAGGCAAGGTTGGTGGTTAAGGAGGTGCAGAGCTCCCAGGCAGAAGTGTATTAGGAAACAAATGCAGAGAGATAGGAGGGGAGCAAGTCTATGAAGAGACTTGTAGGTAAAGACAAGGAGATTGTGCTGAATGTGCTCAGGAAGAGGAAGTCAGTGGAGGGAAGATGGAAGGGGCTGCACATGATCAAAGTGGCGGGCAAGGTCGATGACCTTGGCAGCAGAGTTTTGAACAGAAGCAAAGGGGGCAAGGTGAGAGCAGGGAAGGACAGTAAGAAGGATGTTGCAGTAGTTAAGGTGGGAGGTGACCAGAGAATGGACTACACTTGGGGGGGTGCATGTCGATTTCGTTATTACAATAACGATAATGAAAAATGACAGGATTTAGTGATAGATTGGATCTGAGATTTAAAGGAGAATGGGGAATCAAAGATGAACCTCAGGCTACATACCTGAAGGACAGGATGGATCATGACCCCATCAATGGAAACTGAGAAGGAAGAGAGACAGGAGGGCTTTAGGGGGAAGATGAGGAGTTTAGTTTTGGCTGTATTAAGCTTGAGTTGACGGTGGGATATCCAAGCACAAATGTCAGAGAGGTAGTTTGTGATATGGAATTGGATAGAGGGGGCTGGGGGTGGAGAGATAGAGTTGAGTGTTATCAGCATGCAGGTGATACTGAAAGCCATGAGATTCAATGAGTTTTCCCAGGGAAAGAGTACAGAGAGGGAAGAGAAGCGGGCTGAGAACAACCTTGGGAACGTCAAGCAAGAGGGGAAGTGACGTGGAGGAGGTACCAGCAAGAGGAATATTGAAGGAGTGTTTAGAGTACGAAGAGAACCAGTAGAGGACCAAGCCCCAGAAACCAAGGGAATCAAGGAGGAGGGTGTCAAAAGCAGCAGAGAGATCAAGCAGGACAAAAATGGAGTAGAGGCCATTGGATTTGACACACACACACCCGCCCAGATTGAAGGGGGTCAAAGGAGAAGTTGTTTTCTTTAGGATAAAAGAGACCATAGTGTTCTTGAAACCAGAGGGAAAGGAGCCAGTAGAGAGGGAGAGACTGATGATGTGCAGTAGCGAGGGTGAGATAGTGGAGGCAATAGAGGTCAGGAGGCAAGAAGGGATAAGCTCAAGGGGCAGGTAGAGGAGCTGGACATGGAGAATAGCGAGGTGATCTCATCAAGGGAAGCTGGGAAGGAGGACAGGAGGGGGAGGAAAGGGATGAAAGCAAATGGGGGGATGGAGAGGAATGGGAAGTGACATCAAGGCAGATGTTATCAATCTTGTTGTTGGGAAAAAAGGAGTGATCCTGTGCAGTGGGAAGAGAGGGGTGTAGGATAGGCACGTTTGAGAACGGAATTGAAGGCTGAGAAGAGATGGCAGGGTTTACCTGTTTTTCCAGTACCTAAAAAATCAGGTATACCCATAAAATATAGCCTTTCTGAAACAAAAATTGTGGTTCAGGTAATAACTGATATCTATATATGCTCTGTTGGATAACTGTTTGAGTTATTTTGAGAGGTTTTTTCTAGTTTTGGAGGGAGGGCTCAACTGAGTTATTTCAGGGTTTTGGTTACTTTCTCTTGACAATATTAGCACTAATGTGCGCATACATACAAAATTGCCAAAAATGACATGACAAAAATACCAAAATAACTGACAACCCAAACATGCAAATAATACCCTGAAATAATAAACCTATTACCCATTTCAGCTCCACACATTATAGAGTGGCAGGAGCCACTCTATAGTTAAGGTGTGTTGCGTGCTCCATTATAAAGCCCAAACATTCTATTCATTATAAAATTGAAATGATTAATGCTAGGATTGTGAAATTTGTGTGGAAGGGTCAATGGAGTAAGTGATTCATGCCGGTCAAATGTCAGCTGAATCGGTTGGATAACAGCTGGGATATCGCAGTTAGAAAACCGCACTTTGAAGCCTGTTTTTCAAAAGTTAGACCATCTCGATCATGGCAGGGTAAAGGGGTTTTGTGCTGGTTGGGAGGAGGTGTAAGCCTTTTAGAAAATTTAAGGAGGCTGCCAGGGGGTGCCTTCTGGTTTACTTTTTGTAAATCCAGTTAGTAGTTTTTAAGTTATGACATCTTGAAAGTTCAATGTTAGCCTATGGAGACCATCCTGAGTGTAGAGTGCTTGCAAACATTATATGTGTAATGCAGAGACTGTTTAAAAGCAAAGTTTACAATACTGGGGACTACAACTCCCAGCAGGCACTGCTTGCTAGAACCTATCGGTGCTGGGGAAAGAGAGAGAACTGCACCTCCCAAGGGGCAGTGTGAGTGACTGGTCAGCCATGTTTAGAGCTGATCTGGTGGGGAGAGGAGGAGAGCAAGGCCTGTGGAAGGGTGAGAACTGAAGGTTATTCTGATCTTATCCTGCATAGCAGGCACCTCAGCTTTGGGGCCAGGGACGCTGAGATGACTAAACAACAGAGCTAGCTAATCCTGCAGTGATGTTTGGGGTGGCTGATCTTGTCTGCTAAATATGCCCAGAACCACAGAGTGCATAGATTTCAGTGACAACCCTTCCCCCTCCAAAAATGCGGGGTGTCTGGGCTGTGGCTCCAATGGGGTGCCCCGCTGGAGGAATATGGCTGGGGCCGGAGCACTGGAATTTTCCTGGGATGGTCCCAGGTGCAGGAAGAGGGCAGAGGTTTATCCCAGAGACAGGGACAGGAGGCTACAGGTGGGATGGAACTGATCTTTCAGCGCTTCTCCCTGTGACTTTCCCAACCCTACTAAGGAATTTATTTATTTATTTATTTATTTATTCCATGTCATTTCTAGCCCGCCCCTTGCTGCTCACACAGCAGCTCGGGCCAGCTCACAACAGAGATACAAAAATATTAAACAATTCAATAACTAAAATCAAATACATAAAATGTATCAATAAAATTAATTACAACTTATAAAAGGGCAGAACCAAACCCCTCCCCCCCCCCAACCCTACTCACCCTACCCATCTCCCTCCCTGAAGGCCTGGTGGAACAGTCAGGTCTTACATTGTCTTTGGAAAGAGTGGAGGTCTGGGACTAGGTGGGCCTCCGTTGGGAGGGAATTCCACAAATAGGAGCGGACACCGAGAATGCTCTCCCCATCGTCGCCACCTGGGAAATCCAGGGGACTTCAAGTCTGGTGTCCCCAGCCAACCACAGGGGTCGCACCACGGTTCGGGCATGAGGTGGTCCCGCAGGAATGAGTGGTAAGCAGGTGCTCTGGACTGATACAGTGGGTGCTCTTCAGGAGGGGGGCAGAGAGATGGTAGGGTCCTGTGCAGAGCAGCCCTGTTGGGCAGAGTGGCAAATGGTGTGTCCTCTTGAGAGGTCTCTAAGAGTGAGCCTCAGCCCAGGGAGGGAATCCTATGGGGGAGCAGGGAGTGAGGGAGCATACACAAAGTGGGGAGACTTTAAGGGGAGAGCATAGGGGCAGAGCCTCTGCAAATAGCTTCCACAGTGGAAGCCATGCACAGGGGGAGCACTTTACAGGGAGCAGCTTTATTGGGGATACAGAATATGGAACCCAGTACAGGGAGAGGTCTGTGGTAGGGGTGGGAAACCGGTACAATCCGGTATCCGATAATGCCGGTATCGGGCGTACCGGCATTATCGGATTCGGCCCCGGTATTCCGGCCCGGTACCGGATTTCAGTGTTCCGGTTTTTTTACATTGCAGCCATTTTTAAATGGCTGCAATGTAAAAAAAATTAAAGCCCCAGCCAAACAGTTTTTTTTAAAAAAAACCCTCCCCGAGTCCAGGCTGCGCGGGTGGAAGGGGGGACACCCCCCACCCACCCTGCCCAGCCTGGCTTTTTGTTGTAAAAGATAGATGCAACAGAGTGAGACCCCGAGGCGAGCCCCCCCCCCCGCACCAGCGGCCGCGGCGTCCCCGCAGCCGCAGGTAAGTATGACCCGATCCCTGGGGGGGGTGGGGGTGTTTAACACCCCCACCCCCCCCAGGGATCACCCCTACAGCGCGCTTGCCGCTTACCTTGGGGAGCTCCGGCGGCGGCGGGCGGCCCGGCGGCTTCAGCGCCGGCTGTGGCTGCCGGCTTCAGGACGTTCTAGGCCTTCCGGTGAAACCCGGAAGTGCACCGGAAGGCCTAGAACGTCCTGAAGCCGGCAGCCACAGCCGGCGCTGAAGCCGCCGGGCCGCCCGCCGCCGCCGGAGCTCCCCAAGGTAAGCGGCAAGCGCGCTGTAGGGGTGATCCCTGGGGGGGGGGGGGGTGTTAAACACCCCCACCCCCCCCAGGGATCGGGTCATACTTACCTGCGGCTGCGGGGACGCCGCGGCCGCTGGTGCTGGGGGGGGGGCTCGCCTCGGGGTCTCACTCTGTTGCTGTTCTATCTTTTTTACAACAAAAAGCCAGGCTGGGCAGGGTGGGTGGGGGGTGTCCCCCCTTCCACCCGCGCAGCCTGGGAGGGGGAGGGAATTAATTTTAATTGATTGCATTGGTTTCAATGGGGACACAGCGCCCCATTGAAACCAATGCAATAAATCCGGTACCGGTATACCGGATTCAATCCGGGAATCCGGTTTTTGTGAAACCGGTAACCGGTAAAATCCGGTGTACCGGTACTGGTACCGGGCCCGCCCCTAGTCTGTGGAGTGAGCAGCATTGTGCAAGAAAGGGAACCCTGTCCAAGGGGGAGTAAAGTGGGGGAGTCTTGTAGAGACAGAGAGCTGCAGAATAATGGCCATAATTGTGCTGGGGGAGAACCCTGGACAGAGGATAACAGTGGGGGAGCTTTGTACAGGGGAGAGCTGCAGGATGGGCAGAATTATGCCAGGTGGAGAGTCCTGTACATGGGCACAGCAGAGTCAGGCAGTCCTGTTCAAGGAATGAACTAGCCAGTGGGTCCTGTGCAAGGGGAGGTCCTTATAGAAAGCAGAATGGCCAGTGTTGCACAATGAAAAGAGCTCTGACAGTGGAGAGCAGAATGGAAGACTCCTGTACAAGCCATGAGCTAGAGAGATCGTAGAGAGCAGTTTTTGGAAGTTTGCAGTGCTTAAACTGAAAATAAAAGTTGTTGTATTCTTAGTAAAGCAGGGAACTACCAGTAAAAATCCAGATTCACCTTGCTTGCTATTTGAAGGAAGTAACAACCTTCTAAACTGAAGGGGGCAGCTCTTCCATTTTAGCCTCCCCTAAGCCCTGCTCCCATAGTGTTTATTCTGCTCAGAATTCTACTGCAGAAGCAGGACAAATTTTCTCCATTGCATTGTATTTAACAAAAAAATTGGATATTCCATAATCAAAAAACCTCTAGTTTACAAGAAGAGTTAAGACTCTTGCAAATTCAATTATGCACTAAAAAGCATGAAAATTGCAAGTTAAGACTCCCGCCTTAACATCCATGTCATGTTAGCAGTAAAGACATTGTACAGTCTCACATATTGTGCTCACTTACAACTTAGGCTTCATGCACCCACACTTTGCCTCTGTCTTTCATCCCCAATCCTCTTCCTCTTTGCAGGTTGAGGGCAATGCTGAAGCTGGGGACAGAAGGGCATGAGCTGGCCACTCACCCCCTCCTTTCCCTCTATCCTTTCATTTCAGTTGGGGAGAATGGTACAGCTGGCTAATGGCTCACAACCGTCCCTCTTACCCACCAGTCTCCACTGCCCTCCCACAGCACAGTGAACCTGGGTAGAGTTGTATACAGATGTTTAATTAAAACTAAGTTGGGTATGCACTGAAATAAATTAAATGGAATGGCCATTGGAAGGAATGGAGGCAACAGTAGTGCCAATTTCTAAATAAGTACTATTGTCATTCTAACATCCAATTAAGTGATTGTGAAATTATTCAACACAGTTGCATTTGGGGGAGTACATAGGGAAGGCAAGACGGTGTAAAATGATGAGGAAGGCACCAGATGCAGTAAGTGGAATGGCTGGAATGACAGGGGAAAATACAAAGAGTGTGCAGCATTAAGTAAGTGGGTGGAATGACAGGAGGAATTCGAAATAGTTACAATGATAAGGTTCTGAGTGAAATAACTGATTCCAAAGACTAAGGGATATCTGAGGAAGCAATCCTATCATTTTACCCAATTACCATAGCTGACTCCCTATCCTTTCACTCCCAATAGCCTCCCTTCCTGTTATTCCATTTCCTCTACTGTGTTTTTTTGGTCATTCCACACACACACTTCTGTTCCATATGACACATACAGACAAATATTGTATTTCCCAGGACTTTGAGTTCTCTGTGAGGGGAGTGGCGGCTACAGGGTTAGAGGGGTGACTTGGACCCAGGACTCCTGGGTTGTCTGTTACAAGGTTGAGAGCAGGGGAGAGGAGAACAGGCTTGGAACCAGAACTGTTGAGTTGCCTGTGAAGGGAGTGCAGCCTACTGGATTAGAGTGGGGTGGAGAGCCTGGAAGCCAGGAGTCCCGAGTTCTCTGTTACAGGGCTGGGACCAAATAGATTAGAGGGGGAGAAGGGGTAGGAGCCAGAATGCCTAAGTTCTCTCTTTCTTAAAGAGAAAACCAAGGGGCTGAGGGGCCAGCTCACACCCTCCTGTTCCCAGCTTCAGTGTTGCCCCCAACCTGCAAAGAGGAAGAGGATTGGGGCTGAAAGACGAAAGCAAAGTGTGAGCACAATATGTGAGACTATACAGTGTCTTTACTGATAACATGGTATGGACATTAAGACAGGAGCCTTAACTTGCAATTGTTATTATTAATTATAATTATAATTATAATTATTATAATAATTATTATTATTATTATATGTTGTATGATCAAGGGGCTGTCCCAGAAGCCAGGCATTCTAAACTCTAATTCCTGTCTCCTTCTGTGAACATGGAGGGGGTTGGTTGACTTCTTCTTTATGCCTCTGTTTTCTCTGCCTCTTTATAGCTGTGTGCCTCCACCAAACACACAGCAAAGGCAATGGCAAGAGTTGGCAGGAGTCTCTGTGACACAATGAGGAGTTTGAAGTCAGCAGTTCCCTTCCCTTTGCTTTCATTTGTAGGTCTCTTCCTGGATTAGCATCTCACAATAGAGTGTCTTCTTCATGCACAGTTCTTCGTCTGCTTGAATGAAAGGCAGAACTTTCTAGTCTGTACAGTGTAAAATAGGGACTCCTGAACTGTATAACTGGCTCTGAAATCAGATCGTCATCTCATAGAGCAAGCAAATGCTTACTAGGGATGGGACTTTCGGTTTTGGAAAGAACCAAAAGTACCTGATAATGGCCATTTCGGATTAATCCAAAATTTCGGTTCTTGTATTGGATCTTTTGCATTGATTTTTTAATTGGATTTTTAACATTGCTGTTTGTTCCTATTTACGTCAGTGGGGAAACTGCAGTGTTAAAAATCTGATACAAAAATCAATGCAAAAGATCCGACACAACAGATACCGATACGAGAACAGAAATACATGAGAACCAAAACAGAAAGTAACCGTAACCGAAACCGAAATTTTGCCCAGAGTCCCACCCCTACTTACCCGTCTATGCAAGAGCCCCTTGTAATTCCCATTTCAGTCAATGAAAACCATAAAGTGTCTTGAGAGCCAAGAGTGTGCAGCCACTTCCAAATAGCAATCCCGCGTGCTGGTGAATTGCATACAAAAATGTGTCTGCCTCCCTCCTCTCTCCCTCTTTCCCCCACCCGGCTTTCCTTCTATTTGGCAAACAAAATGACTGTGTTTTTTCTAAGAACCTCTGAACCTTCTTGGTGTTTGCTTCAGTCACTTGATTCTGATTACAAGGTTGAGTGAGCAAAAAAATTCTCTTTCATGCGTTGCATCCTCTTTAATTCTCTCTCTGGGTGTTTAAGAGACACCAACATTGCACAGCAAGCATCACTTTCCCTTCCCCAAAACCTATCAGGAAACTGCCTGGCTCACCAATTATCCCTCCCTCACAAGAGTGGCCCTGTGAATAATGGATTGTTGAAAAGACAATCAACTGTAAAGCCATCAATCATTAGTCATTTTGGATCTGAAATTTACAAACCCTGCCACTTAAGTTTACTCAGAGCTGAAATCAATGTTTTCAACCAGCCACAGACAAGAGATCTGCAATCTCACAGGGTCAGAGGTGGTTTTCAAAATGGCAGCTGAGAAGAGCTGGTTTGAAAACAGAATGTCTTGCCTGACATCCTGATGTTTCAACATTTCTTTGATTCCAGAATGAGGAGGAAGAATCAAAAATTAAAAATCACATAACCAAACATTTTGATTCAGCAACACCACAGGAACCATTTTGACATTTAAGTGAAAGCAAAATATTTCAAGAAGATGAAATCAAATTAATCATTTAGAATTATTGCTATGGATGTCAAGTGCTGTCTGATTTATACAGTAAAGTAACATTTTGAATTGGGAAGTTTTTAAAATGTCAGTTGGAATTGAAAAGTTTATTTCATTTTTCTATCAGAAAAAGTGAAAATACTTCACTGAATGTGACGTTTCTCGATGGGAAAATGTTGGTTGTAAAATTTCACCCAGCTCTGGAAGAGAACATGGTTTGAGCCTGCCTGCAATACAACTAATTCTAGGTTCAGTTGCTCCATTTCTGAAAACCTTATAATAGACTCTCCTTAGAAATTTCTAGCATTTTCTACACTAAGCTTGGTTGTTCCCTGTTTTCCGGATTTATCTTTGCACTCAGAAAACTGTGCCTGGATTCCTATATCTCTCTGCTCTTCTCTATCTACCTCAGAGGTGAGGAGCCTGAGGTGTGGGGACCAAATACAGCCCATTGCCAGTGTTTATTTGGCCTCTATCCAGTTCCTATCCTAAAACATTCAAAGACTAAGATCGGGGAAAAGGGAGCAGAGAAGAGTACATGCAAACAAGCATATGGCTCAGTTCCATGAACTGGACTCTCCTTTTCCTGAAGACACTCCTTTAGCACCCCTCACCCCAACTTCTACATGGCCCTCGGAACTTGTACTAATTTTCAAAGTGGCTCCTGGGAGAGCAGGAGAGTAAAGGTTCCCCACTCCTAATCTAGCTCATACCTGCCCTAAAGGAAAACACCCCTCTAACCCTGTCCAGATTTGTTAGGGATGGAGCTATTGGTATTGCCAAGAACCTAGAGGTGTGCACCAGGGGCTCATGTCGTTTTCATTTTCATTTTCATTTTTTTGTTTTTGTTATTTAAATCTGTCATTTGTGTTTAATGCCTTCAATTGGTTTCAATGGAAAACACACTTTTTGGCTGTATCCTTATTGTGTTTCATTATATTTGGCTGAATCTTGTAGGGATTATAGCTCCAATGGAAGGCATTAAGTGTACCAAATTACAAAATTTGGTACACGAGCTGCTGTGCAGGATGGGGCGGTATAAAAATCTACTAAATAAAATAAAAATAAATAAATAAAATGATTGGATAAAGGAATCCAATATTAGAAGCAGTTGAATTATATTATTTTGCAAAAATCTTCATATACATTCTTAGCTGTAAATTCTTTGTCTCACATTTAATGTAGATGAAACTTGGCAAGTTTATACGCCTTCCCACATTTACTGTCTCTGCCAACTTTCAGAAGCATTGGATAAATGGTCCTGGTGGTATAAGCAATTCACTTACGAATGTGTGTCTGACTGTAACACCTTTGTAGTTCAACCAGTGTACATGAAATTTGGCAGGGCTGTATATCACACTTTCATGATTATCTCTGACAAATATCATAAAGTTGTGATAAAGGGTCCCAATTTGATATACCTGCACAGCATATGCAGAGAAGGAGCCTATGCCAGGGATTCTCTTACGTGTCACTGTGGTATAAGATCGGTTTGTGATGCCAGTTGGCCAGCAGAAATGTCAACCAAATATCCTCATTCTGTGCTGTGACCACCACAACTTCTCTCCCCCACTTTTGACTGGAACTCAGAAGCATCTGTTTAGGAAAGAGCCAACAGAGATTCTCTTATGTCCTCTGTCACAGTGCTGCAGGATGTGATTATGATGATAACTGGCCAGCCTGGATGTGTAAACTATGTCTCCTGATTTTGGGGATTCTATCTCCAAAGTCCCAGTTATGTCTCTTCTATACTTGCCTCAGGGCCTCCCCATATGCCCTCCTCGAAGCCACTACCGATTGGTCCTGTAAAGCTGGAAGCATGCAGTAATTGGCCAGTGAATGTGTCTGTCAGTCTTTTGGGTTGTTCCACATCCTCCCTCCTACAGCCTCTCTCCCTGCCATGCCCGATGCCTGCCTCTGACTGGCACTGCATGTGCTGCTATTTATCTGAATAATGGGGTCTTCAAGGGGACAACGCCAATTGCTTATATAATTGGTTCCCTTTATCAAATTGTCCTGTAGTTTGTCAGAGATGACGGGGAAGGTATGTGATACATTCCTGCCAAATACCTTGTAAACAGGATCGAATATAAACATGTTACATCTGGATATGTATTTTCAAGTTAATGTCGTCATCATCATAGTTTATTTGGCGTGACCGTAGGTCTTTGCGCAAAAAGATACTAAGAAATAAGTACATCAAATAAAATAAAACGACCCAGAGACCAATACAAAATATGTAAATGGAGAATCCCATAACCTTCTTAAAGTAATCCTGCCATTTACAAAAATCAGATAACATCAAGTATAACAATGCAGAAACACAGTATACAATACATAATACAAAGCACCATAACCCCCTTTATCCTAAATCAGCCTTTCCTGTTTTCCATAGGAGACAACCAGACCAGTTTACCATTTTCTCCAGATCATATTATATAGGGTTCTCCAGGGTCTCAGCCCTGAGCAGCCCCAGGTCTTTAACATTTGCACCCCAAAATTGCAGAAAATTATTCCTCATAACAAAGGCCTGCAAGAAAACTTTTGCTACCCTGGCCGAGATCTCCGGGGAGACATCTCCCAATAGATATTTTTCTAGTTCGAATACTGTTCTACCAGGGAGCTTCCTCAGAATTTGAGCTAACCAATATTCTCTCAGGGGGGTCATATAATCTACAACAGACCAGAATATGCCCTACTGTTTCAGTTTCAGAATTATCAAAAGGGCAAAGTCTCTGGCCAAAAAGAACAGCAGCAAAACGTCCTTTCAGCATCCTTGTCGGCAGAACATTTAACCTGGCTGCAAAAAAGAGGGATCTTTCCCTAAAAGAAGACAATAGACACAAATATGGGGCCAAAGTCCCCTTAGGGGGTACTAAACAGGAATAATTGTTGAGGGAAAGAAATTCTGTCACAGAGGCTAAATCTCCCTGCCTATCTAAATCTTCCAGATGTAAAAATAACTTAGCCATTGCGGCTTCAAAAGATTTATTCAGAAGATAGAAGGGTGATAAGTTAATGTCTTATACCATCAGGACCCTTTATCCAAGCTTTCTGAAAATTAGCGGGAGTGTTAAGCTTGTGGAGGGACATAATAGCCAAATGTTTTATGCAAATTGGATGGAAGATAAAGAAGATGTAACCATGACTGTATATGGAGCTTTTTGTAAAATCACAATATTCAATTGCTTCTTAAATCAGTTTTCTTTATCTAATACTTTTGAAACGTGGTACATGTAGTGCCCTCCATTGGGGGCACAACCTCCCATAGGTCATTAGAATAGAATAAGAAAAAAAAAGTTATAGCCAGAAATATGTCTTTCAGTATTTTCCTGTTATTTTTTTTTTAAAAAAATGTCATTTTTGTTTCTATTTTCATTATTATTATTTGTCATTTTCATTATTGTAATAATTATAAAGTGAACGACAATTTTCATTATTGTTATTGTAATAACAAAAATGACCTGCACACCCCTACAAGAACCGATAGTGGCCAATAATGGCCCTCTCGGTTCTAATCTGATAATACTGATAATTCTCGGTATCATCAGTATCGGATTAATGTTAAAGATCCAGTACCTATAGATTCTGATAAATGGAGATTCGATATACAAGGGATACTGAGAATTTGCCCGAAGTCCCATCCCTAAGATTTGTAATGCAGAATCCCAAGATTCCCCTGCTTCCTTCTTTCCCTCATGAATGCACTGCACTCTCTGTTTCTTCATGACAAACTGGCTGGAAAGTGTCATGTACTGAGCAGACATGTAGCTTATATCCCCATGGTGGCTTGTACCCAGCAGCAGCATCTTCCAGCCCCAGCTTCTGGCTGCTTTGAACCATTTGAAAGGCCTTTGAAAGGCCTCAAAATCACAAATATTTGGAGTTATTATAAAAACTGCAACTGTGCCATCACCGTCTCACTGTCACTACCCTGACTAAGCATTATGCATGTAATGAGGGAGAGGGAGATGACAAAAGAACCTATAACTTCAGTCATGGAGAACCTGCAAGCGCCACGGCCCTGGAGGGAGGCAGGAAAAAATAGTGAGAGCAGGAGTTTTTAAATGAGCAAGGGGGTGGCCGCTGACTGGCACAGCTACAGAGCGAGTGGGGAGGGATTCTAATGGTTGGCTCCCATCATGGGTACCTCAGCAGCTGCCACTGACCATAGGGGAGTGGAAAAGCACGCCGGGCTTGCCTTTGAAATTGACATGTCCCAAACATGAGCGCTGGGGAACTGGGCTCCCCAGCATTTGCGGCCAGTTTCTGTGCCTTGTAAAGACCATGTCATCCCCTGACCACAGTGCCTCTGGGTGGGGGATCTGTCTACTGGCATTGGGGGGCCAGCCGAGTTCATACAGGCAGGGAATGCATGGCCACCCGTTGCCAGGCACTTTTGGGGCTTGCCCCACATGGCACACTCTAGATTTCTCAGTAGTGCACCATGAGTGGGTACCGCGTGGCTTGCGGGAGTATGCATGCCCCCACACCACCTTCAGAAAGAAGGTTGGATTAATGGTTTCTGGGTGGTCATGCATGGCAGCATCTCGTTTAAAAACACCTAACATTATGGCTCTATTTCATCACCTGCCCGATGAGCCAGGTGCAGAGAATCATCACTTGGGTTCTGTTCCAGCCTGCAGATGCCAGAGTATTACTCCAGGCGGGGAGAGCGCTGCAGTGAATGCAAAAGAGTCCTGCATGCTGACCGGGCTCTGTCCTTTCAGCTCATTAAAGTTCCCTTGGAATTTCTCTGGAAATCCTTTTCACAGGGTACATTCATAGGTGCAGGAATGCCTCCTTAGAAGGTCAAGAGAAGGATTGTGCGTAAAAATCAGGCACATCTTTGATCAGGTGGGAATGCCCAGAGGCATGTGATTGAAGCTTTTATGAGCCTTTACAGGGGCAACTGACCAAACTCTGAACTCGCCCTTGTAAATGCGCATAAAAGCTTCAATCACATGCCTCTGGGCATTCCCACCTGATCAAAGATGTGCCTGATTTTTAATTTCATATTCCCAAGTAGCATTTTGGGGTAACTATTCAAATAAATATTTGGATCTTGATGGATACTCACATACCTGCTATTTCAGGTAGCTATTTCATTTTGGATGCTTTGTTTATCCCATTATATTTGGTACTTGGTTCTGAAATGTTCAGAACTTTCTTTGGCTGTTTTTAGACTTCACTCAGTCGTTTCAGGACTACTGAATGCTATTCTGGTACTAAAGACAAAATACTAAAATAATCAAAACAACATAGTGAAATGACCCAAATAGTTTAAATAATCAGAATGGATCCACCAAAATGAATATTCAAACCAGACAAATGAAGTGCTTTGTTGGTCCCATATTGAAATGGCCAATTTGTCCAACAGTATTTGTATTGGATATGTGCTTATCTGCTCTACTGCTGAGTACTCAGTCCAGTTGAATATCTGACCAAGGGCGTAGCTATACTAGGTGCAGGTGGTGCAGCTGCATCAGGGTCCATGAGCCTGAGGAGCAGGCATGCTCTCTGCTGCAGCTGCATTTCCTGCTACTTGGAGCAGAGTGGGGGTCCCTATTCCACTTTCTGCACCAGGGCCCATTCCAACCTGAGCCTGACCCTTACTTAATGGGAGCTGAGCTCTCTTAAAAAATATGGCCCTGATTTCAGGTGCTGAGCACTTGAAAACTCTGACCCAGAGATCTTTTGAAAATCTAGTTCTTATGAGTTTCAAATTGTGACGTCCAGATTCCGGTCTTAGCTACCCTGAAGGAAATCTGCATCCATATCTGGCCAAATACGATCCAGTGACAGATCTTGTCCTGACACTGTGGGTGCCTCTGTCTCTTTGTTAAACACTTTGGCACACACTCCAGGTTTAGATTCAGCCTCAACTCTTAGGATCTCATCCTGCACCAGTAAAGTTAGTGGGAGCTTTGCTGTTGATATCCTTAGGTGTAGGATGAAGACTTCAATGAAGACTCTATGTCGAGGTTGGAAACCTCAGGCCTGTGGGCCAAAGCTGTTTTGTGGCTGTTCCAGTTATATTATATCTTTCTTGGGATGGAAAGATTGTTATATCTTTCTGGAGCACATGCTTTTAGGACCCTGTTCCAACTCCCATTTGGCCCAAGAAGCTTGTACTAATTTTCAAAGAGGCCTGTGGGAGAGAAAGGGTTTCCAGCCCCCTCACCTATATGATGACCTATGTGTTAAGCTCTCCAAATGCTTCATACTATTTATTTATTTATTTTAAAAGTTTTCTATCCTGCCACAGGCAGCTCTGGGCGGCTTACAATCAAAACAATAATAAAAACAATAAACTTAAAACACTCATAACAGGGAGGATTAAAATACCCCTCACCACCCACCACCCTAACATGCTCCCCACCTCCTCCTCAGCAAAGACCAGGCAGAACAGTCACGTTTTACAACAGATCTGGGGCCAAATGGGCCTTCAACAGCAGGGAGTTCCACAGCCGTGGAGCAGCCACCGAAAAGCCCTCCCCATTGTGACCCCCCGACAAACTCAGAAGACCTCAAGGAGAGCACCCCCCAATGACCGCAGGGGCCGATCCAGAACTCAAGGGGTGAGGCGGTCCAGCAGGTAGGTTGGGCCAAGGCTGTTTAGGGCTTTATAGGCAAGGACCAATACCTTGAATCTGGCCTGGAAGACTATAGGCAGCCAACGCAGAGACCAAAGAACTGGTGAAATATGTCCCGGCGGCCTAATCCCACCAGGAGACAGACCGCCGCATTCTGCACCAGCTGCCGCCTCCAAACCCTCATCATGGGTAGCCCCACATAGAGCACGTTACAGTAGTCTAGCCTAGAGGTGATGAAAGCATGGCTGACAGTAGCCAGGTCATAGTCGGAAACATACAGCCGAAGCCGATGCACCAGATGTAATTGGCAAAAGGCACTCCTTGCCACACATTCCATCTGAGCATCCAAGCGGAGCTGTGAATCAAGGAGCACCCCCAGACTCCGTACCTGGGGAACCAGCAGAGGGCAGACCCCATCAATGATGGGGGCCATCACCCCCACTGCCTTACCCACAAGCATCACCTCCATCTTGTCCGGATTCAGCTTTAGTCAATTCACCCTCATCCAAACCCCCACAGCTGCCAGACTCCCAGTAAGCACCAAGACTGCTGGGCCTGGGTCCGATGAAAAAGAGAGGTAAAGCTGGGTGTCATCAGCATATTGATGACACTGCATGCCAAACCACCTGATCACCTCACCAAGAGGCTGCATATATACATTGAACAGGAGAGGGGACAAAACAGAACCCTGTGGGACTCCACACGAGAAGTCTCGGTATGATGAAAAATAATCCACGAGCACCACTTGGCGCACTCGCTGAGTTCTGCTGGTCAGGAAGGAGTGGAATCAGTCAAGAACCATGCCGCCCATCCCTGCCCGGTCCCGCAGGCATGTCACCAACATCTCATGGTCAACGGTATCAAAAGCAGCCAACAGATCTAACAGAATCAGCAGGGCCGAGCGACCCTGATCTAATTCCCAGCATAGGTCATTGATCAATGCCACAAACGTAGTCTTGGTGCCATAACCCGGGTGAAATCCTGACAGTGAGGGATCAAGAAATCTGACACGTCCAGATGCTCCTGCAACTGTCGGGCCACTACTCGCTCAATAACCTTCCCTAAAAAGGGAAGGTTAGAGACTTGCCGATAGCTAGCAAGGGAGTCAATGTCAAGCGATAGTTTCTTGAGCAGGGGCTGCACCACAACCTCCTTAAGGTAGCCCGGCACCCTGCCCTCCCTAAAGGAGGCATTGACAACCTCCGCCAGCAACGATCCCATCATCTCCTGGCAGGCCTTAACCAGCCAAGACGGGCAGGGGTCTAATACACAACAGGTAGCCCTGACAGCCCCAAGAACATCCTTTACGTCGGTGTGGGTCATCAACTGGAACTGATCCCACAAACATGGACAAGGCAGGGCTTCCATAACCTCTGGTTGCCCCACTGCAGAAAATGACACATCAAAACCATGGTGAATCCGAGTGATTTTATCCGCAAAATAATCCACAAACATGTCACAGCAGGCAGACTCCACTCCTAGGTGGAGGGAGGCTAGACTGACCAGCCCCCACACCACCCGGAACAGTTCTGTTGGATGGGATTTGGCAGATGCTATGAGGGCAGCAAAAAACTCCTCCTTTGCTGCCCACATAGCCATGGCATAGGCTCAGAAACGCATTCTATGTCGCAATCGGTCGGCTTCAGCATGCGAACAGTGCCACCATCGCTCCAACCGCCACCCCTCCTGCTTCAGTACCTGCAGCCCCTCTGAAAATGAGGTAGGCCTACGGTGCTGCCACCTGGGAAGCAGACGTCTCGGAGCCGTCCGATCAATGGCCTCCGTCAGCAAGGTGTTCCACAGCCCTACGAGGTTCCATCATTCTACAGGGGCAAAACCTTTGAATTGGTTCCACACCCATCCGGGGGCAGACGTGCGCCAGGAGAGAGGCCTGCAGGAATACTAGAAGCCATTCATCTTCCATAGCCTGCTAGAGGCATTAGCTTCAGCTTCGCCTTCTGGTTCTGTCTCAGGGTGTTTTCCCACGTTACAAAATATGCTCAAATTGCCACCAGAAAAAACTCCGGGGGGCAAATCAGACATGGGGTTTGTACTGTGGAAATGTAAACCTGTGTGTTTTTAGCGGCCATCCTGCGGGAGATTCAGAGCTGGTGCAAAGCCAGTAAATCCAACTTTGCATTCCCTGCAGGATTGCCAGTAAATGGGTTAACATTTCCATGTTACAAACCCTATGCCTGATTTTGCTCCCAGAGATTTTTCCTAAGGCAAATCAGGTGCATTTTGTAATGTGGTAAAGCGTCTTCAGACTATAAACTTGTGTTGTGCATGCAGACAGCATTTGTTCTTGTAATGCTAATTAATCTTGTGCTACAAGATGCCTCTTTTACCTTCACACTGTGCCACTGCCACCATGTTGATTTCTTTTTTGTCAGCTTATTGTAACCTAGACTGTATATTCTCCATATCTCTCCAGTAGGGACTGTTCAACAGTGCACAAATGTAAGCCCTTTGGGACAGCGGCCCTTTTTTGTGTGTGTTAGGAGTTTGCATAACGCCTAGCTCAAAGGGACCAAGGTCCAAGACTAAGACTACTAGGCATGAGGAATAATAATACATAGCATTGTACAACCCGGATCCCCTACTGGAACCCTTAGGAGCTACTATAATGCAATAATATGTAGCAATATGGGGACAGTTTTTAGAATGAGAATGGTGCAATGTGTACAAGTCAGGGAATCTATTTCTAAAGAAATTCTAACTGCATAGGAAACTCAGCTGATGGGTGAATGAGACAGAGTGAAGTGAATCTGTCTGTACCTTTGTAAGAGAGGATTTGGATGTCCTGTGAGAGATTTACCATGTTGTCTGATAATCATGGTTCCTTGTTCATTTTTTCCCTTCTCTTACACCCCTTGCTCTCCATGTCTAGTTAGCTCATTTCTCCTTTCCCTGATAACTCCTTCCATTCTCAGTCCCCACCAAGTGCCTCAATGCCTAGTAAATGTTTTGGCTAAAACAGCCTGTTCCCCAAAATGTCGCCTCTTTCCCCAAACTCAAGGGACTAGAAGGCAAAAGTGTAGAGCCAAGAAGGTTTCAGTGTGGGAGAGTTAGGCTGGGAAACTTAGGGGGACAATCCAGGGCAAGGACAAAGCTATAATAGGGGCAGGCACTGCAGCTGTACTGGGGCCTAAAAGCCTGGGGTGCCACTGCCCACACTCCCTGGTGCAGCTGTTTAACCCTGCTGCCGGGAGAGGGATATGGGCGGGGGGGCTAGTCTATCTTCTGCACGAGGGCCCATTCAAACCTATCTATGTCCCTGATTCAGGGACATCTTCTCAAAGCAGGAGGAGAAAAGGCAAAATCCATCTTAGGCAGGTGGACAGGGACAGTCTCATGATAAGTATATTTTCTGGCTCCAATAGGAGTCAGAAAGTTAACAGCAGAACCGCTCTCCATTATAAACAGGGGACTGCTGAAGCCCCGATTTTGAGGAAACCACTTGAGCTACATTTCTAAAAAATTATCTGTGGCTTATATTTGTGGGGACCGTCATACATGCAAAATTTGAAGAAGATCCATCTAGAAAATAAAACTTTATAAATGTTGCAAAGTTAATTGGTTGTGGTCAAAATTCAGTGTCCCAATGATTTTGAATCATCAATATCTTCTGCCCCCGGATGGGTTTAACCCTGAGATTTCACAGGCTAGGAGCATGAGATCGACACCAACCACTACTGTAGTATGATAGTGCTTGGTGCAGCCAAAACCAAGTTATTAAATGTTGAAAAATCAGTTCTGCTTGTTTGCACATGCACAGCTTAGAAGACGGCACCGACTGATATTTGCTTTCGTATTTGCTATCGTATTATTGAATTCACATGCATTGCAACCTACATGTCATTTGTTCATCCATATCACCTCCAATTAGACACGTATCTCCTGCCCCCTGGACGAGTTCAACCCCCAAACTTCACCAGGTCGGTGCATGAGATCCACACCGAGTGCTACTGTAGAAGGATAGTTACGTTCCCTTTTCTCATTAACTGTTGAAAAATCAGTTCTGCTCATTCACACATGCACAGTCTCATGGAAACTTACGTTCCCTTTGCTCATTCACTCAGTGGGGAGGATTTTGAGTCATCTGTATCTCCTGCCCCTAAACGAGTTGAGCCCCGAGATTTCACAGGCTGGGAGCATGAGATCCACACCGAGTGCTGCTGTAGTAGGATAGTTACGTTCCCTTTCCTCATTCACTCAGTGGTGAGGATTTTGAACCATCCGTATCTCCTCCCCCTGCCCCCTCCCCTGGACAACATGAGCCCCCAGACTACACAGGTTTGGAGTATGAGGCATTATTTATAAATGTTGAAAAATAATTTCTGCTGAAATTTCCTCATACAGCTTGGTAAATGGAGCAACGGGTCACATTCAACAACTTCAGTATGATATTACCTTGAAACAGATTAAATTTATACTTATCAAATTTGATAAAATAGAAACCGTACAAGAAATTTATCGTACTAAGGTTAAATTTCCTTTAATGAGAGACTTTTACATAATTCAGCGACAATTTCCAGTTTCTATAGCATATACTGTGTCAATTCATAAATCTCAAGGTCTCAGCCTTGACAATGTAATTTATCACTAAGTAAACTATCACATTTTTTCCTTTGTGAGCATTAATTTATTATCATAATTTGACAACGAACAGTTTTTTCAAACTGCCTTAACTCTGGCCTTTCACACAGATTTTCATTCTATCAATCCGAATCTATACAACTGTCTATAGTAACTAACAGTGTCAGGAGTTCATTGTATAAAGTGTACACAATTGGTATACATGTAAAGGACAACGTTAAGACAGTTTGAAAAAATGGTTTGTGTCTAATTATGATAATAAATGAATGCTCACAAAGGAAAAGAATGTGATAGTTTACTTAGGCCCTTTTCACACTGACATTCTAACTCTGATAAAATGGGTGTTACATTTATTATACATGTTGCAGGGCACCCATAGAGCACGCCTGCAGCCCTGCAACATGTATAATAAAATGTAACACCCATTTTATCAGTGTTAGAGTGTGTGAAAAGGGCCTTAATGATAAATACTAATAAGAGTAGGTATGTATGGTAAGGAACTATGTATATATGTCACGTTCATGTTGATATTCAATTCTGAAAGAAAGATAGAAAATCTTGAAATAATTTCCATGTTTTTTGGTGTTTAAATTTTGTTGTAATGTATTTTGTTAAATGTTTTTTGAATAGCTATTGTCATTCGTTTTCATGTTTTTTGGAGTTTAAGCTAGGTCAAAATTCTTTTTTTTGCAATGGTTTTGTACAGGAACGTTTTTTGGTTTTGAAACTGTTTTTCCTTTAACAGTTTTTTTTAACTGGGAGGTTTTTTGTTTTGGAAAATCATCATTACCTCTCTGGAAATGGCTTTGGTTGCTTAATTCACTAGAGTGGTGGGTGCCTGAAAGGGGAGAGGGAGAGAGGGCTATATGTAGCTTGTTAGGTGTGGTAATATAGCTAGCTAGAATTGGACCTGAGCAGGAATCCTGTGGAGGGCACCTCTCTGGCTTCCTGGGGGCAGCAATATGGAGTCTGAGAGTCTCTGGACACCTTGGTGTGGCTCTTAGAAGGCCACTACCCTGGACCAGGCATTAATTTTGTCCAATGGACAGAATCACCCCAGCAGGGTCAGCCGTAGGCATTTGTGACCTCACATTATTTATTTGTTTGTTTGTTTGTTTAAATTTATATTCCACCCTTACCAACGGTTCAGTGCGGCTCACAACAATAAAAATATATAACACTCATACATAAAAATAGCCTAAACCCCCTTCAACTCTCCCACAACCCCCACCAGAACAAGCACATGGCCCCGTACCAGTCTGGGGCTCGTGCATGGGGACCTGTGGATGGCAGCTCCTCAGCCCAGATTCTCCCCGTGCCCTGAACCAGCCAGCTATGGGCTGCAGCAATGCTGCCCAGTCTGCTCCCCTCTGTGCCAGCTGCAGCTCAGGCTGCACACAAAGCTTCAGCCACAGCTGCGTGACCCCGCCCCAGCAGCATCACATGGTGGCTGGCTAGGAAGGGCTGCTGCCAGAGCAGGAGCTGGAGGTGAGGTGCGTACTGCAGCAGGCTCTGCATGAGGAGAGAGCTGCGAGGCAATGATGATGATCAGGCAGCAGAGCAGTGCAGAACCACCACCACCGCAGGAAGTCTGAAGGCCAAGGCAGGAGCAGAGTAAAGGGCCCCGCCTCCCCTTCCAGCCATTAGCGCAGGTGACATCCGCTAGCCCCCCTGCTGGGCAGAGCAACAGCATCACAATAGTGCCAGTGCCGGCCTGGCCTGAGGTAAATGGGACCGCCTTAGGGACCGCCCTCCGCGCCCCAGAGTTAATGCAAAAAAATTAAAAAATTCATAAGATCAATTGAGATTGTGGATCTGGCAACCCTCTGAAGGTCAAGGGGAAATACAGAATTGGGACTAACTGGAATCTGTAGTAGTGTGGCAGAGAAAGATCTAGGAGTAGTCATGGATCACCAACTGAAAATGAGTCAGTAGTGTGATGCTGTTGCAAAGAAGATTACATCAACAGAACCATTGCATGCAAGACATGGGGAGTCATGCCACTCATTGTGTTCAGTTTTGGACACCCCATTTTAAGAAGGGCAATGAAAAGTTGGAGAGGATGCAGAGAAAAGCAACAAAGATGATAAAGCTTTTGGAACACAAATCTTTATTTATTTATTTATTTATTTATAATAATAATATTTGTATGCCACCCCCTCCTGCTACAAGCATCTCGGGGCAGCTAACAACATTTTAAAACATATAATAAAATTAATTAAAAACAATATTCCCAGAATTAACCCCCCCCCACAAAATCAATAAAACCCTAACTCAACTCACCCAACCCATCTCCTTCAGCAAAGGCTCGGCGGAAAAGCCAGGTCTTACACTTTTTATGGAAAGAGGGGAGGTCATTGGTCAGGTGGACCTCCAATGGGAGGGAGTTCCACAGCCACGGTGCGGCCACCGAGAACGCCCTCCTCATGGTCGACACCCGGGGGACCTCAAGAAGGGCGCCTCTGGCTGACTGCAGAGGTCGATCCAGAATCTGGAGAGTGAGGCGGTACTGCAGGTAGGTGGGGCCCAGGCTGTTTAGGGCTTTAAAGGTCAACACCAACACCTTGAATTGGGCCTGGAAGACTATCGGCAGCCAGTGCAAAGAACGAATCTTATGAGAGATTGAAGGATTTGGATACAAAACGCTAAAGATACGTGGGGCTGCCCGAGAAGCTGGTCCAGAGGCTGCAGCTGGTGCAGAATACCACAACCCGTCTCCTTACGGGGGTGGGTCGCAGGGAGCACATGACACCAGTGCTCCGGGCTCTGCACTGGCTGCCTATAAAGCACCGGGCCAGGTTCAACGTGCTTGTTTTAACCTTTAAAACCCTTCACGGCCTGGGCCCTGCTTATCTGTGGGACCGCTTCACTCCCCATGTGCCCATGCGACCCTTGAGATCATCTGCGGAAGCCTTTTTGGAGATTCCCCGGGCGAGGCAGGTGGCCATTGATGTTAGATCTTTTTCGGTGGCCGCCCCTGTGCTGTGGAATTCGCTCCCAGAGGAGACTCGGTTGGCTCCCACTCTCCTGCTATTTCGGCATGTATGTAAGACCTGGATGTTCCGTCAGGCTTTTGGCAGGGGTAGAGGTGGTGGTGGGGGGGGGTTCCCCACATATTGTATTTTTAATTGTTTTTAAAATGTGTTATTGTTTTATTGATTGCTGTTCGCCACCCCAGGCTGCCCTGTGGACAGGAGGGGCTGGATATAAATTTTAAATAAAAATCATAAAGAGGGTATTTGATAAGTGTGCAAATATTTGAAAGGCTGCCATAAAAAAGATGGAGAACACTTGTTCTTTCTTGCTATGGAGGGCAGCACAAGAGGCAATGGGTACAAGATGCAGCAAGAGAGATTTAGACTGAACATCAGGCAAAAATCCCTGACTGTAAAAGCAGAGTCCAGCTACCCAGGAAAGCTACCCAGCTACCCAGTGATTCTCCATCACTGGATTTTTAAGAAGAGACTGAATGAGTGTATGTCTGGGATGATTTAGGCAAATTATCTGCACCAAGAGGATGAACTCTGACCCTCTCAGTCTCTTCTTACTCTATGATTCTATGGCCGTGATAACATGGATGGCAGTGGGTGGGGGGATAAGCGTTTGGCCGCGGTGGGTGGAGGTGTGTGTGTGTCCATGTAAACCTCCACCCACACCCATCCCCCCCACCCACCGCCAGCCGTCTAC
>QEPC01000842.1:204051-219057 GCA_003113815.1 Sphenodon punctatus
CGTCTATCTTATTGCTCTGTAAAGCACCAGGTACACAGCTGGTGCTATACAAATGCTTATAATAATAATAATAATTAATAATTATATGTGACTATGGACGCGATCACACGCATTCAAGATGGTCGCACATTGTTTGCCGACCACAAACTAAATACCTCGATGTATGAGGTATTTTGTTTGCGGTTGGCATACAATGCGCAATTGCCTTGAATGTGCATGATCACGTCCATCGTCACATATAATCCCGCTCCGGGATTTTGAAAAATCGCACGAGCGGGTCGCACAACTGCGACCTGCTCGTATAAAAGCAGTCTCTGTGGCAAAGTGCTTGTCATATTGCCGGGGGTGGAGTCACGTCGCGTTCCGTTGAAGGTGGGGCGGAGACCGCTGAGAGCTCTTCGAAAGGTGTCCTGAAGCAGCAGGGAGCAGATGACAGCTTTCCCTCTGCCGCTCCTTCCCTCTGCCGCTGCTGCTTTGAATAGGCTTTTGACAGCTTTGGACAGGCTTTGAAGCCCCTGGTGCTTACAATCTAAGGATTTATTCTCCCATTTGGAGCCCCTGGTGCTTAAAATCTAAGGGGGTTAGCTAAGTTTTGGAAAGAACCCTGGGGCTTACAGTCTAAGGACGTATTCATCTATTTGGAGCCCTTGGTGTTTACAATCTAAGGGGTTGATCCCCCACTTGAAGCCCCTGGTGTTTACAATCTAAGGGGTTGATCCCCCATTTGAATGCCCTGGGGCTTACAATCTAAGGAGTTGACCCCCTGCTTCAGGTATTTATTTATTTATTTAAAATGCGGCTAATAATTTATTTATTTTTTAACCCATGACTTTTCTGTAACTTTTTGAATTTTTTTCCATGACCAAGTCACAACTTTTTTAGAAATCTTCCACAAAAATGGGGGATGGCCCTGCTCCTGGATCATGGGACAGGTGGGGCTTCATGCTGCCCAGCCAATGAAGGCTGCCTTGATCATGAGGAGGGTGCATGGAAACATGACAGCGAAGCATTCGGTGCCCCCTGCCCTCTCTTGCTGCTGCAGTACCTAGGGATTATTTTCTCAATTCCATTTTACACAGAGAGATTGTATGGTTGCAAGTGACAGAGTCCCAAGTGACAGAGAGGGAAGCAAAGTGGTTTGAATGATATCTTGTATTGGACCAACTGTTGTTGGTGGAAATAAGCAAGTGTTCACACCACACAGGGCTCTTTCTCAGGTATGTAGTGTAGCCAGTCAAAATATATAAACTGAGTAAATACAGGGCAATGTGTAAAGAGGCAGGAAAGGGTGAGATTAGCAAAGACAAGGTGACTAGTGGAGGGGCAGGGGGGCTGATAGGGAGAAGAGTGCCAGACATAAAAACTACAGAATATGCAGGAACTAGTTATTATTCCTAACTCTGTCTCCCCCTCTCTGCCACTCTTAGGCCATGTCATATGTAGATTCTACGTTCTGAATGTGTCTCAGATTGTAAGCCCCTTAGGGGTAGGGAACTGTCTCTCACTGTGGATTGCACAGTGCCAGGTACATTGCTGTCACTATATAAATAATTAATAATTAATAAATAAATGATCCTTTCTTATGTCATTTCATTTCACCTCAGCTGTTTTCCCCTTTACCTCTTATCTATATCTGTCTTCTACATCCTTAACAGGTCTGTTTTTATAACTTTGGTGGGGTTTTTTAATGTCTGGCACTCTTCTCCCTCTCAAAACCCTCCCCACACTAGTCACCTTGCTTTATCTGACCCCACCCTTTCCTGCCTCATAGGGCTCTGTATTTGCTCAGCTTATATATTTTGACTGGCTAGGTTGCATGCCTGAGGAAGAGCCTTGTGTGGCCTGAAAGCTTGCTTATTTCCAACAACAGTTGGTCCAATAAAAGATATAATTCAAGACACTATGCTTCCCTCACCATTTTATACAGTGTTACATAAGAACTTCTTATCCTAGCTAACTGTTGGCCAGCTTGAACTTGTTGACATTTTTTTGTAAATAAAATTCCTCTGTAGTTAAAATAAATTACAACCTTGGAAGTGAATGAATCGTTGGAACTGGGGAGTCATAATGTATTGTTTATCATCATTTTCATGTGGGTAAAGCAATAGTTATCTGATAGAGTTTTATATCCACTATATCTTGGTATAAACAACAGCATAGGGTAGAGAGAGGAGGGAAGAATTGAATGCCTTGGAGCCTAATTCTCTTCTTGCTTGCTCTTTTAAAGCCAATTGGGATTGCAGCCACAGGGAAGCAAATATAAAAGTGAGAGAAGAATAGCTGAATCATAGGTTTGGAAAGGACCTCAGCGATCACCTAGTCCAAGCTCCTTGCCTTGCATCAGGATAGCCCATTCTCTGGGACCTGTGTAAGCTGTGTTTCCCCATTGGCCTACATTGGAACTGCAACAAAGCTCCAAAGAGAATACCAATAGATTTGAGTCTATTTTAGCAAAGCAGATATGAAGCGGTCTTCTTGTCCATCTTTATTTTTGTATTTTGTGTTTGGTAGGAATGGGCAAACAGAACGCCGTTCGGACGTTCGGTCGTTCAGTTCGAAACCTGAGTTCGGGTTTGGCTGTTCGGTTTGGTGGAGTTCGGTTCGACCGAACTCGACCAAACATTCAAAAAAGTGCTATTGGTACTGAAACTGAAACTTTTTCTGTATCGGTATTTTTGGCCCTGAAACCACCCCTGGTGTCCACCCCTGGTACCAGGAAGTCTGCTCCTCAGTTGCGTCCCCATTCCAGTCACGTTTTTCCCACCCAAAGTCATGTTTTTCCTGCCCCTGAACTCATCCGAAATTTTCCAAACTGTTTGGAAGTTCGAGCGATTGGTTCGGAAGTTCAGTTCGGTCATCCAAACAGGCCAAGTTTGGACCAAACTCCGAACTTCCGAACCATATTCACACATCCCTAGTGTCTGGTGTTTCAATCACTTCTGTATTTCAATATTCAGTTCTTTTTTCACTTCAGTAGTACTAGGTGTTGGGGTTTTTGAATTTTAGAATATGAATGGGATTGTTACATTATGTCCAGGGATCAAATTATTAGGAAAAAAGATAAGGGGGCCCTCAATAAAATCATACCCCCCCCTCGGTAGCCTTCTAAAGCCAGTAGCTGGGGGGGGGCATCAAAAAAGGTAGAGGGGCCAGACCCCCCTGCACCCCTGTAATTCAGGCAGTGATTACATCACATAGACCCTTTTCATACAAGACACCCCCACCCATCTCCACACAGTTTCGCTGTGTGGAGATGGGTGGGGGTGCCCATGGGAATGCCATGGGGCATGGGTGGGGGTGCATGCACACTCCCGTGCTACACCCATCTCCACCCATCACCCACCCATGGAGCAATGGGCTCCAATGCCCAATGCTCCATGGGGTAGAGGTGGGTGGAGATGGGTCCCACCTCCACCCACCGGGGCCGCACACCCACAACGGCCTGTTTGAAAAGGGCTATAGACAGGCCATAAGGATTGCTTGGGTTCAGGTTCGGGGCTAGGATTGAGGATGTGGGAAGCAAGGCTGGGAACAAGGCAGGAGAGACAAATAGGGGGGCCAGGACAGAGTGAGAGAGTAAAGTTCTTCCCAGCTTCCTGACACTACCAGCAAGCCTTGTATGCTGGCTGGTAGCCAATCAGGAAGCTGGAGGTGTGACAGGAGCTGGAGACAGACAGGAGGAGGGGTGTCGCTAGGGTAAGATGGGGAGACCTCCTGAGAGAGTGGGTGAGGTTGAGGCAAGGTAAAGCAGTAGTGCTACAGGCCTAGCCACTGTCCCAGGAATCCTGGGAATGAGAATTCAAGACCTGGGTCCTGACACAGACAGATCACATTTGGGTTCAGAAATGTTAACAAACTTGCCCAATAGTACTGGTGCAGTCAATGAAGTACAAAGTGAGTAAAACAGAGATGCATTTTCTTTTTACCACTGTCCTATAGCTACAACATCACAGACAAATGTGTGTCAGGTGTTTTTTGGTGTTTTTTAAAAAAATATATATATATATATTTTGAAAATTATTTTTAACTTGTTCCCTATTTGTTTTTGGATGCAGAATAAAGCATGAAAACATTGTGACTCTAGAAGACATTTACGAGAGCTCAACCCACTATTATCTGGTCATGCAGCTGTAAGTACCTCCTCTCGGGCTGTGTAGCTGCGTATGTTATGAAGCCCCTGCTATCGTGTAACTGTCTCAGCACACCAAAGCTGCATTCTGGCATCCATGTTTTGAAAGCCAAGCATATAAAGCTTAGCTTAAATATTCTTAATTTCTCTTAAATATTCCCCACTAACAGATGGCAAGCTTAGAGAGTGTAGATAATTTCTTATGGGCAGAGTGGATGGTTAGGATTATCTAATCACCTTATTTAATGCTCCGCTTAACACAGGCCGAGAGAGTCATTCTTGAATCAAAACTGAGAGCATTATTTAGGAACTGCAGAATTGGATCAGACCTGGCATCCATCTAGTCGAGTTTCCTGACTAACAGTGGCCATATCCCTTTCAACATGCTAGAAAATCATCTCTCACGTGGCGTTTTTAAATGAGACATGTCCACGCATGCCCCCCTTCCCCCCACTGATCACATGTCAAATTGTTCATTTGAATTGATGCATGGGGGAGCACACTCCCATGAACCATGCAGTGGCCACTCATTGGCCATACATGAACCACTGCCAAAAAATCGGGAGTGCTCCATGCGGCGCCAGCAACATATGCAAATGCTGCCTCCGTGGCTGAGGGACCCATGCCGGGAGCCACCCATGTGAAGAGCTCCCCATGTGCATCACATGTGTGGGCGCCTTGCAGCCATGCCACTCAGCAGCCATGGACCCCTCTGCCAACACAAACAGCCATGGATCCCTCTGCCAACACACTCAAATCTCTTTTAGTTTTCTTCTTACTACCAGGCACACCTAGGGTTGCCACTTTTCGTGGTTTGACCCTGAGACTCCCATTTTGACCTATGGGTTTCTCTGGGTCAAACCCTAAGAGGTGGCATACTCCCTTCTGCCTGTTAGCTTTCTTTGTGTTAGCTTCCTTAATGTGAAAATGGTGCCTCACCCCTCAGCAATGAGTCACAACTCATTGCGAGACCGCCTCAAGCCTCGGGTCATTTCACGGTCCTTGCGGTTGGCCGGGGGCGCCCAAATCGAAGTCCCCCGGGTATGCTGGGTGATGACGGTGGGGAGGGTATTCTTGGTGGCTGCACCTTGGCTGTGGAACTCTCTCCTGTTGGAGGCCCATCTTTCCCCTGACCTCCCTTCTTTCCACAGATGTTGTAAGTCCTGGTTGTTCTGCTGGGTCTTCGGGGAGGGGATGGGGAGGGTGAGGAGGGGATTTTATTTTATCTGTTAGCCGCTAATTTATGTGTTGATTTTATATATTTTATATTGTAATTAGATGATTTTATTTTGATGTTTTTATGCTGTTCGCCGCCCTAAGCTGCCAAGTTGCAGGAGAGCGCAGAATATAAATGTTTTGTAAATAAAAATAATTTTTAAAAACTCTTTCTTCTGCTGGATTAATGAGGTGTTAATCCTTTGTCTTCTGAAACTGGTACAAAGATTATGTTGTTGGCAGACTCATACAAGATAATAAAACCCATTACTGTACCAGGCAAGAAGATACTATAAGGTAGGTATGTAGATAGGGTGGCCAGATGTGCAAATTTTAGAGGACACATGAAAAATACAGGTTTTGGGGCTGCATTGTCTCCAATCTGTATTTCTCATGTGTCCTCTAAAATTTCCATAACTGGCCACCCTATATGTAAATCCATCCCCTATCCTTGAGTGCCTCCCTTGTCCTTAGCTTATTCTTTCAGTGCTTGGAGACAGGGACTTTATTTGCAGGTCAGATCCAGGAACTGGAGAGGGAGGCCTGGCCAAGTGAAAAACAGTAACTGTCCAGCCAGTGTGGTGTGAACTGCTCCAATTAAAATCTTATCTTAATTTCTAAGAGTTAAAGACTGGCATTAGTGCTGAAGCAAGCATTCACTTGTACACCAGCAGTAGCTCCAGACCTTGGGTAATTTCAGACATTACAAGATCACAACCAACCACAGACAATCACGCAGCATGGCCAAAGAGCCCTGAACGTCTGATCGGCGGCATCCAGATGTTCACCACAGTCAATCATGCGTAGGGGCCAAAGCCAACCACGGTGCTGGAGGTCGAGACGGGACCATCCCCAGAATCGTGGTCAAAGAGATTCCCACCTGGAAACTGCCAAAAGTAATGACTGAATGGCAACCACCAGGCGGGATCAAAGAAAATGATCCCCAGCCGTGGTGAAAGCACGCAGCGTCGCTGCCTGGCAAAGAGCAACACACAGAGCGGGGAGGGAGATTTAAAGGGCACACAGCAGCAGGGGAACGTGGCAGGATGGAGCAAGGTGGAAGGGCGAGGAGAGCGGAGGAGAGTCAGGGGGGGCCCTCACAGCGGCAGAGGGGCAACAAGGGGTGTGTGCCCAGCAGAAGGGGGGCAGGGAGGCGGGTCATAAGGACAGAGGCAACTAACACACACACACCCTTACGACCCACAGACCCGGAAACGGGCCCGGGAGCCGGAGCCCCCGGAGGAGACCGGCGGAGGGGAAGCAGAGGAGGTGGAGGATCAGGAGGAGGAGGGCACACATGGGAGACCCCACTACCAGTGAGGGGGCAATGGGGGAACAAGGAGACCCAGGACTTCATACAGATCTGGGGGTCCCTGAAGCACCAGGTGGAGCTAGCCATGAACAAATGGAATGAGCATGTGTTCACGGAGATCGTGCAGGACATGGAGGCAGCTGGCCACCGCAGGACCATGGCCCAATGCCGCTCCAAGGTGAAAGAGTGAAAGAGGGGGTACAAGGTCATCAGAGACAACAACCGGCGCTCCGGACATGGAGCACGGATCATGCCCTACTATGAGGCCCTGGACCACATCCTTCACATGAAGGGCTCAATAGTCGCCCCACAGCTCATGGGGAGCACCGTGCTCCAGGGCAGGAAATGGGCCGATGTACCCCCACCCTTGGCAGCCCTGCCTGCAGGCACAGACTCCGGGGATTCAGTCCCCCCCCCAGAGGAACGCCCCGGAACCTCGGGGAGCAGCAGGCCCCCTTCGCGAACCAGCACCAGGAGCCCACGCCCGCAGTCCGACTTGGGCGGATCTGAAACCAGAACACTGGTGATCCTGAGCCAGTGGACACAGGGGGAGCACAACCACATGGAGGAGCCAGCCTTGGAGGGTTCCGAGATGGACATAGAGGGTAGGCAAGTGACTGGGATGGCAAGGGAACCATAGGGTGCGTGCCCAGGGGTGGGGGGCCCCACAGGCCGCAGGCCAGTCCCTGCAGCCCCCAGGAATGCATGAAGGGGGTTGGGGTGCATGGGGGCCCACACGGGCACACAACAGGGGGGACAGGTGCTGTTGACCGGAGGGCACCGGCACCCGGTGCCAGCGAGTGGAGGAATTGGTGAGATGGGGACCGGGCCCATGCAAGGGTAACGCAACCCCCCACATCCGTTCCCTAACAGGTGCACACCTGCCCCGGCACATGGGACTGCCAGCTGAGGGGGATGGTGGGGAACAGCCGTAGCATGAGTCTAAGGACCAAGGTGAGGTACCATGGCGGGAGGGGCCAAAGGGAATGCACCAAGGGCGTGGACGGGCAGGAGAGGGATGCCCCCAGTATGGCATGCCCAGTGGCACAGAGAGGAGGGGGGGGACAGGCGGGGCATGGGGGCACCAAGGGGGAGGACTGCGCCCACCATGAGCAGGGGGGCCAACAACCACCCCTAGCACTGCTCTGGGGCGGGTGGCACATGACCAAGCCCGACTAATGGCCTCCATCCAGCTCCCCAACAGGGCAACCAGCAGCACCCCCACCAGCCGATCCCGTGCCCCCAGCACAGTGGATGCGGGAGCACAGGGCATGGGTACAGCACTGGAGTGAGGACCTGGCTGAGGAGATCATCCGGACCAGCACGGAGCAGGGGGAGCAGATGATAGCTGTCATAGACCACATGGAGGTGGCCACGGAGAGGGCCCTGCAGCACGCGAAGGCCAAGGACTGGCAGCTGGTGGCAGAATTGTGCCTGGAATGGAGGTAGGAGCGACTGGAGCACACCAGGCAGATGAAGGCATTGGGACTGCTGCAGGAAGCCATAGATCGGCTGGGAGCAGAGCACACATGCAAGATGGACCAATCCCTGGACATAGGCACCTCACTGCTGCTGCATACAGGGACTATGATCACCTACATAATGGCAGCTGCTCCGCCCGGCACCATACCGGCTCCAGGGCTTCATGATCCCCCCGCAGCGCCCCCACCACCCTCACCATCTCCTCATCCACCAGCACAGCTGCTGGGCCTGTGCATCCATCTGCTGACCCCACCCGGCCTCTGGAGGCAGCAGCCACCCAGGGGGGCCCCTCCAGGACTGCCGGCACCGCCGCCTCCCCCCATCCCCAGCACACAGGCTGATCTGGACCCGGAGGCCTCCCAGGACATGGTTGGGGAGACGGACAGCGGGGACAAGGAGAGCTCCCAGAGCTCCATGGCGCCCGCAAGGCGGCCAAGGGGATGGCCCATGAAGCAGCAGGCTTGGTGGGGGGACGGGGATGGGAGCGGGGGTGGTAGAACGGGCCAGGGAGCATCTGTGCGGGGAGGGGGAGGGGGGAAAGGTCAAGGGGAACAGAGTGGTAAATAAACGCACGGGTGTACAAGACCAATTGCTTTATTGTGTTCTTAATGGTATCGGGAGGGGCCGGGGGATCGCCTCAGGTGAGGCATGGTGACAGGTGGGGCTGTCCATGGGGAGGCCCCCACATGGCCATGGGCAAGCAGAGGTGCTTCGTAGGCTGCTGCTGTGAGCCGCCCGTGAGGACGGGGCGGGGTCCCAGGCACCAGAGGTGTCCCATGGCAGCCCCTGGGGGGGCAGGGGCGGGGCCGGCCCAGCATGCTCAGGCCCCACCATCACTGGAAATATGCCTTGCCAGGGCAGTGCGGATCCACTTGGCATAGCAGTATTCCCGCTATGAGCGACATGGGTCCTGGTGACCGCTGGGGTACGGGGAACGCCAAGGCGGCCCCATCGGTCTCACAGATGTTGTGCAGGACACAGCAGGCACCGATCACAAGGGCTGAGTTCTCCACAGAAAAGTCCAGCTGACCAGCAAGGCACCTCCAGCACTGCTTGAGGGCACCGAAGGCCCTCTCGACCTCAGTCCTCGAAGCGCATAGCTGGGAGTTGAACAGCGCCTCCACAGAGTTCCTGGCGACCGGGTATGCCTTCATGAGCCATCAGAGGAGGGGATAGGCTGGGTCCCCCAGGTGCAGGAGGCATAACCACGCCCTTGATCCTGGACATACTCATGTTGGCAAAGTCCCCCCGGTACATCCATGCATAGAGGGGTGAGATGGCGAGGATCCAGGCATCATGGCTGCGGCCGGAGTGGCTGGTGAAGATGTCCATGAAGTGGCCCCGGTGGTCCACAACCACCTGGAGCTGCAGGGAATGGTACCCATGCCGTTTGATATATTCGCCAGCATCTCCGTTGGTGGGGCAGAGGATCTTGATGTGGGTGCCATCCACAGCACCCAGACAGTTGGGGAAGCCACCAGCCTAGAAGCTGGCCAGCACGGCCTCCTGGTCCATGAGCTGGATCGCGCGGTCCAGGAGGACGCCCTCCACGACCTCACAAAACTCAAGGAGGATGCCCATGATGGTGCTCACTCCCACACCGAAGTGCTGCACCACGGACCGGCAGGAATCAGGGGTTGCCAGTGCCCAGATAGCTATGGCCACGTGCTGGACCACGGCTATGGGGGTGCGCAGCTGCTCGAGCCAGGGCGCCAACAGCTCCACGAGGCACAGGAGGCACAATCTGTCCATGTGGAAGTGTGCCCTCTATGCTGCATCGTCCCACTGTGCTAGGGCCCCGGCCCACCATTCCTGTGCCCGGTTCATGACTCAAAGCCGCCTTTGAGTGGGCATGGCGAGCAGAGCAGCGTGTTCCAAAGCAGCCCTGCACCAGTGGTGGTGCCCAGCTGCCTCCTGAAGAGCAGCTGCCCACCCTCGGACAAGGCGCAGGGCCCGTTGGTATGCCCCGGATGCCTGCTGGGCCCTGAGCCTGGCCAGGGAGCACCGGCACCCATGGTGGGCGCACCAGGCAGCCACAGTGCTCCTGGTCAGGCATCCCCAGATGCAGGTACCCAGGTGGAGCAGGTCCGGGAGAGCCGCAGGAGGTCAGTGTGCTCCCGGTACCACTCCGCACACAGCCCTAGGTGCAGCCAGCTTACGCCCCTCTGGCCCGCATCCATTGCGGAATGTGCGCATGGTGCAGGCTGTCATGCGGCTCGCTTGCCTGTGTCCCAGGCTCGCCCCTGCTCCGAGCCCCGCCCGGGCACCCGTGGGGCAGGGCCCGGCGCACCCCTATTGGCTGCCCTAGGCCTCCCGCCCCACCGCCAGCTGTCCAGCGGCTTGTGTGTGGCTGCTGAGGGTGCCTCGCTCCCCAGGTGCACCTGTGCTCCCAGTACAGGGGCTCATGTCCCGGGCCCGCATACACCCGTGCGTGCGGTCTGCAGCTGGTTGCCTGTTGTCATCAGCTCCCTGCTATCAGTGCTTGCTGGGTTGTGGCTGCACTCGGTTCCTGCAGCTGTGCTGGGTCTGCTCCCCACGCATCGCTTGCTAGCCGTCCCATATTGCGGCCTGCGGGCTTATCACCTGTCCTTGGAGCTCCCCTGCTTACCTCCCCAGCCCACATGGGAATGAGGGGCCCCTCTTTCCTTGCTGGGTAGACCCTGCTGGACCATGGCCAGCTGTGCAGCCCTGGGGCCCCGGGGCCCCTGTGCCCCAGATCGCCTCGGGCCCTCCATATCTGGACCTACTAGGAGACCATGGCCCAGCAGACCTGTGGCATTCCCCAGCCNAGGCCCTCCATATCTGGACCTACTAGGAGACCATGGCCCAGCAGACCTGTGGCATTCCCCAGCCATGCACCTGCTCCTGTGCTGCCCAAATACCCTCTCTGGTGCCTATGCGAGTCTGAGCCCTGGCTTTCACTACTTTGGCTATGAGGCCAACCCTTGCGAGTGCCAGCTCCATGTGGAGGTGCTGGGCCTCTGTCCCTTTCCGGATGGGTGCATTCCAGAGATGAGGTGTTTGTATGTGGCGTGGTCCGCGGCGGAGACCATGTCAGCCCTCACAGTGTGCAGCCTGGCTGGGTTCCGCATCTGTCTGGAGGAGGGGAGCCCTGCCCTGGCTGTTTCCTTCTTTGGCTGCATCCACAGGGCCCATGGCTACCAGCTGTCGCATGGGGTTGCGTATTACCACCTGTTGGAGCTAGGGCACCTGCCCTCCCGCTCCTTGCTGTTCTGGCCTCACTGCTGTTGTGGCTGGGCTGGTTGCCTCCATGCCGCTTGCCTGTGTCGCTGTGCCCCCTCCAAGGCCAACCCCTGGCCTTTGCTGCCTGTGGTGCTCCCCTCCATGCCTGGCCCCCCCTTTGGCTGGTTCCTGCTGCCTGACACCGCTACCCGCTCTCCCCGTGGTGTTGTCATCCCTTGGCCGGCCACCCACTCACCTGTGTCCGTGACCTCCCCCCACCCCCCGTGTGCCTCCATGACTGTGCAGCCTCTCGGCTTCCTCTGGGGGGGAGGGCTGCATGTGCTGTACACTGGTTCCAGCTCACCTCCGTCCCCGGCCATGCCTTGGCATCAGCATGGGGGATCCCAGCCATATGGACCTGTCTCTTACCACTCCGGTGCCTTTTCCGGCTCGGTTGCCCTCCCCCTGTGACCCTGCTCTGTCCCAGTGGGGATCCCTGTGACTTGGACTGCCTGTGTTGCTGTTGGGTGTCCCGTGCTGCCTGTGCTGTCAGTGGGGTTCTGGGTGCCTTTCACCGTATCCTGGACTGTTCCTGGCCTAGTCTCCTCCGCTTCCTTGCCCCGTGGCTCCCCCTGGCCCCCTCCCCATGTCCATGGTGCTGTGTGTGTTGGCCTTCCCAGTGTGCTCCCCCTTCCTTTCCCATTTGGGTGTGTTTGCACCCAGGCATGTGTGTGTGGTTTGTGTTCTGCTGTGTCCATGGCTTCCCTGTGCCTGTTGTGTTTGCCGCCTCAGCAGCGCTCCTCCCCCTCCCTTCCCATTTCTCTTGTGTGGGCATTGCCTTTTGGCACTTTTGGCTTTGTTTGCCCTCTGTCAGCCCTGTCTGCCTCCCGCCCCGCCCCATCCCGCCCTGTTGTCTTCTGGGTGTTCTGACCACGTTCCGGAATTGGCGTAACTTCTGTTGTGCTTCCCTGGGCCGTGGTCCGACCATCCGTTTCCTTGCCGTGGTCCCGCTCCCGTTCACGTCTGTTCGGGGCTTTCCTGGACCACGGGAGGGGGTTGACTGGCTTGCCACGGTTGGGAATCCACGGTGGTGACCCAGGAGCGTGTAACATCTGAAATTACCCCTTGTCATCTGAGGGTGGTTTGTATGGTTTTTATGCACATGCCTAGGTTTGGCAAAATTCTAGGGAGTAGTAGCCCCCCCACCAACTACTACCATGTGAAACCCCTTCCCTCCATTAGGTAGCATTAACTACTCTCACGCTAGATATTCCTATTCTGTAAAGATGCTCATCCACTTTTCCCCCTCCCAATGTTGCTAAATTAAATTCTCAGTCTCAACCCCATCCTGTGATGATGTGTTTTACAGTCTTAAAGCAGGTTGGGTATTTTATTTTGTGTGTGTGTGTGTGTGTGTGTGTTATATCCTAGCATATTACTAGATGGAGAGACTTTCTAGATTAATTTATTTGTCACAGTTTAGCAGAATCGAAACAGACTACTGTCTAATTAAAATAGAATTAGAACAGAGAGTCCAGTGGCACTTTAAAGGCTAACAAATATCTATTAGTGCATGAGCTTTCATCAGCACAAGCTGACTTCCTCAGATACATGGAATGGATAGGCAGTTGGTTTTACTATATATATGGTTACAAGTTACAGAGATTAGTTACAGAGAGGAAATAGTTTACACTGAAAGATAAAACCACTTGATCAGATAGAAACCCCTGCCAACATACAGATAAGTGGTAATGACCCATTCATTAGGAGATGTGCCATTCATAAGCAGATGTGAAGGAATGTAGGTGAGTGTCAGATCTAAAAAGACAGAAAAAAACTTGATTAGATCCAATCACCTCCCAACCCATATGAGTGGGGATGTCCATTACATTAGGAGAACTGGATGGAAAACATAGGCTGGAAAATACAAAAAGTTACAAACGGTAAAACAGCTGTATAAAGGTACAATTATTTTATGTAATGTGATAGGAAACTGAGATCTTGATTCAAACCCAAAGAAACAGAGTCAAATTGGTAATGAATTCTAGTTCCATGGTTTCACATTCAAGCCATCTTTTTGGTGGTCTTTGTTTAAGTACATGAACCCTCAGGTCAGAGATGCTATGTCCATGAAGATTGAAGTGTTCACTCACTGGTTTTTGAGTATCACCTTTTTTATGTCAAATCAAATCAAATCAAATCAATCAAGTTTATTATGATGTGACCATAGGTCATTGTCAAACATACAACAACAAATAAAATGACAAAAAAAACAAATACAGGCTTTAACATACAGGTGACATACTAGCATAAAATCTGCAGATCTGTCTTGCAGTTCTTGGCCTTACCTCAATCTCAGTCTCCATTAATCCTAAAGCCACTAGGCATGGTGCTTGTGCTCCAAGATAGAAGAGGCAGGGGCACATATTTAACTCATCAGTCTGTTTCTATTATGAGCCTGAAGGAAAGAAACTTTCTCCTAATCTCCATAGCAGCTAGCAAAAATTTCATAATTTGTCTGGTTGTTTCCAGGGTGGAATCAGCAAGAGCTGCCTGGGTCATATAGAGACCAGTGGCACCTGTCCACTTTAATATAAGAAAATCCAGATGCTTTGCGCGGATTGAATCATACAGGTGGCACTCAAATAGGACATGGCAGGTGGTCTCTACTGCCAAGGCATCGTATGGGCATAGGCGATCCCCATAGGGAACGACCTCAAAGCGCCCCACGAGTATATTCGTGGGCAAGGCATTAAATCTGGCGCAAAGGAACAGGTGTTTCTCCCTAAATGTGGCCGCCATTCCAAAGTAATGTGCGGCCTGGCCCATCGGGGGGGGGGCCAACTGGCTATATCCCCAAAGATGATGGGAATCTGCCACTCGCGCCATATCTTCCTGCCTGGCTATGTCCCTCACCCTTGAGATTATCTCTTGCTTAGCCACTCCGTAAGTTTTCCCCTCTAAATGCTCTGGCGCGAGTCCGCAGGACGTCAAGTATCTAGTAATGGCAAGTTGCCATGGGCTCTCAAAGATGTCAGAAAGAACCAGCCGTGTCAAGCTGTTTTCAGGTGCCCTGCATTCTTTTAACCAAAGGGCCGCCTGCTCCCAGGCCATATTAGCCAGGCCATATTAGATCACCCCAAGGCTCGTTGTGTCCTGGCAGGTGACTTCAATGCCAGGACCGGGTCTGGGAATGATATCTTGCTCCCGCAGCAGGACGTTGTATCCAGCTTATGTCTGACATTCCCCATCCAGGCTAGGGCTTCTAAGGACCTGAAGATGTACCCCTCTGGCATAAGATTTACCCAGATGATGGCGAGCCTAAATTTCATTCTGCTCAATGGTACAGGCCATCAAGACACCCAAGGGGAGTACACATTTATTGGCCCCCAGGGGTGCAGTGTGGTGGACTATGTCCTTGTTACTCCCGAGCTATACGATAGCGTGGTCTACTTCCAGGTGGCTTTCAATCTTCTTTCTGACCATCTCCTACTGACCTTGAGCCTCCAGATTATGGAGGATCTCAGGGGGAGTGGTGCCCCTGAACAGCCACAGATTAGCTCCACTCCTTTTATCTATCGCAGGTGGGGTAGCACACTGGGACAGTTCTGGGAGTCACTGCTGGCCTCAGACACATGCGTAGAAATGAGAAACCAACTGGTTCATAGTTTAGAGGATGGAAGAA